>NSMO01014385.1:0-33873 GCA_002588565.1 Coelastrella sp. UTEX B 3026 | reverse complement strand
ACACATCTCTTGAACATCTCATCCAGCACAGCTGCCATCAACTCCTGTGGCTGCGGGCTCAGTGCATACAATGCTGCTATTGCTGCTTCAGCAGCTGAGGGCCAGTTAGGCACCACACTAGCAGGCGGAGTACCCACCAGAAACTTCACCAAGGCAGCCAGTACCGACTGGTGTATTTCAGCAGTCAGTGGCCCACTGTTGGGCGAGCCGCCAGGACTAGCGGCAGCAGCTGCTGATTCAGCTCCTATGAGGTGTGGTGCTGCATACTTGAGTGCTAGGCAGGTGTGCCGAGCCACCCAGGAGTCCTGAGAAAACAGATCAAAAGGCGACACACAGCCGGTGGTAGATGTTTGCAGTGACAGCCATGCTTTTGGCAGCTGCTTTTGTTTGGCAGACTCAAGAGAATGTTTGCCACTGTAAGTCAGCATGACCTGATTCACCCGGCAAGGTCAGGAGACAGTCACAATCACAGTACAAGCCATCAGCCGACAGTTTTGGTCCTGATGCTTACATCTGACAAAGCTGAGAGCCTGTCTTACCAGCAAGTCGGCTGCGAAGCCCATCTCCAGCAAAACAGGAACATACGATGGTGCCAGAGCAGTTGGTTGTGCTGCTGTCAACATTGACAACAGCGTAAACACATGCCGTATGGTGCTCTTCAGTGCCGCTCTCTTTTCCTCAGTGCTCGGCTGGCCGCTGGCGCTGGGCCCACCATCTACATCCATAGCACCTGCGCTTTCATCGCTCAATTCGCTGCTTGCTGCTGCAGCTGAAGCTGCAGGAAGCTGCCGCAGCTCCTGCATGAGAGGTACTGCATGATAGACCATGAGCTGCTTCATAAGACGAACTGCAGAGAGCTTGTCCTGCTGTACTAGAGCTGCAATGATAGCTTCCAATGCTGTGAGTTCTGATAAGCTGCAGTCTGCGATGACATTGTCCACCAGCTCTATCACCTACAAGACAATATTGTCCAGCGGATGAACAGTGGACTGGATTGTGAGAGACGGTAGCATGCCAGACATGTCGGTTTGGTCAATACTGCCATAAATCTATAGGGTCAGTTTGGCACTGAGCTGGCCCTACAGATGTAACCGAAGTTTCATTAGCTTGGTAAGCATGCCAACTCTCACTAGAAGTTATCGTCCCAGGGCAAGAATCTCAGCATTCAAGGGTTCCCTCCAGGACGTTGATAGTAAAGTACCGCTTTTCTGGCTAGTTGCAAGGCCCAAACACGTAACCAGCCAGACATTAGCATTGGCTGACCCATGGCTGACCTCTGCCTTGTGATGTGCCCTTTGTTGCTTGGAAGCAACCACGCAGTCAACCGGGTACGTGATTGGGGATGTACTAACATGAGAAATGGGGAGAATCACACTGGGAGGCCTTGTCAGGGACACGGGGTTGGATTAGCCCCTTGAACGTTACCTGTTGTTGAGGCAATTTGTCATGCAAGTGCAGAATATGCCAGCTATCTAGCACTGCCCCTCTGACTGGCTCATGCTTGCTGAACACCAGAGGCCACATGCCGCGCAAAGCTTTGGCTGCATCTGTGACCTCAAAGGTCCTGCAGTCAGTACAACATTGCTGTGTGGATGTTGTCTTTTGCAATTGCAGCCTGTGCGACATCAGAGCTGCAATCGGATGGGCAGGTGTGATATGACTGGGGCTTTGAGCAAGTTAGTGAAGAAGTGGGTGCACGCAGATTGAGGCAGCAGGAAATCGGTGCTGCTGCTCTAGCGCGATGCTATAAGCACACTTCGCCTGCAAGGAAGCAACTGAAGGCCTGATATCTGTCACCTACTTGCACAGGGTCAAGAAAACGATGGCATCATGGACCACGTTTGCTGCTGGGTTGGCCAGCAGGACCTGAAGCTGAGGCAGTGTGGCTGCCAGGCGCTTGCAGAATGAGACTCCCTCCTTCAGGCTGGCTATCATGGTGCGCATGCGCTGAATAGCATTATCATTGCTGGGCTTGGCATCTGTATGTGCAGGGCATGACAGAGTGCGTAATAGTCTTGGTGTCAATCATTGTTAGTGTGAATCTAATGGAAGTGAGCCCCGCTGTCTGCACCATTCCCGTCAACCCAATGAATCACAGCTCAACTGCCAGAAACTGTGCGCATGCAGTGCCTTTGAGTGGGTCATGGGCACTCCAAGGGAGGCAGATACCTGATGGGCAAAGTATATGGCACACTTCAATTGCTCGGCATGTGCTCCGTGTGGGACTTGTTGCAAGGTGCCTGTCAGGCCTGAGCCAAGCCATTGAGCCATCAAAGTACACTCAGTGGCAGCGCCTCACCTGCAGATGCATTGTCGGTAGTCTCATCAGGCTTGGGTTCTGTCTCTTGCTGCTCGGTGGGTTCTGCCTTGATCTGCAGCAGTCAGATATCAATGCAAATTCAACAACACATGGCCCAGACAGGCTTGCACCTGATCACCTTCCCATGGATGGACACACTTGAGGCTGGGTGAGCTGTGCTACTGGCAGACATGGTGGTCAAGCTGCTACCTTGTTCTTCGTATGTATGATATGTACACATGCAACTGCAGCGCCAAAGTGATTTGCTTCAAGGGTCCCAACATCTGCACGCACCCGCCCCGACCAATCGCCCACAGCAGCAAGATGCTTCACTGTTTGATTTGGACAGCAACTCTGCTGCCACACAGGCACACCACACTTTGTTTCACCCTTGAACCCATTGGTCTGGTTTGCAGTTCCGTGATTACCTTGATGTCTCCCTCCTCCCAGCGCGCTCCATCAGCGCTAGCCTCCTCAGCTGCATAATCTTCAGCAGTACTGTCACCATCTCCTGCCTCCTGCTGTTGTTCATCATCGGCTGTCCTGACAGGCCTAAGCTTCGCCAATTCAGCCTCAGCTTGGTGCAGCGTGTTGAGGTAAATATGGGTCTTGAGGGGCGGCTGGAATAGGCCCTGAGCCACCATCTTGTGCAGGAGCTGCAGGGAGGCTTTGACAACTAGTTGACTGTCATCTTCCAGGCGCCCAATGGCTGCAGGTCAGAGACACAGCATAACACAGTACTTGGTTGGAGTGTTCAGTAAAGGTTGTTTGCAACATTGGTTGGAACTAGCCCTGAGCCACCATCTTGTGCAGGAGGTGCAGGGCAGCTTCGATGGCAAGCTGATTTCATCCTCCAGGCGTACGGAAGCTGAATACAGTAGGGGTGTTTGCAGCTTTCACTGGCGCTAGCAACAGGCCCTGAGCCACCAAGTTGTGCAGAAGCCCAGCTGGTCACAGGATCATGCATCCACTAGCTGCAGTGACAACCCACAACATGGACCGCTGTGTTGCACACATGCACGACACCTGGGACACATGTTATGTGTCTAGTTTGCCAGCCCACAACGCTGACATGCATCAACTGGTGATGGATCAGCAAATCATAGCACATGCCCGTGTGTGGCTGCATATCAGCTGCCCTGTATGACTTTCCTCAACGCACAGCATACCTTCCTGAAGCAGTGTGTTCCAGTGAGAAATCGGCACACAGCTTTCTTCAACCAGCCTACCCCATGTCTGCAGCACCTTCTGGCGCACAAAGGACACCTGTGAGCAATGGGCACATGGTCACCAGCTCTGTGAGTGCTGCTGTTGCAAGCATCTGTCAGAGGACTTTTCAAGCGGTTAACAGTTTTTAAGTGCTCCGCAACAAATTGATTGCCTGGTGACCGGCACAACATGAATCATTGCAGCTGCTTTACCGGATGAGGGAATATCCCACCGCACCAGCTTGCATCCTAAAACAATGTACCAAGCTCATGGTTCCAGCACTACTATAATTCACCTTGTCAAGGATTCTGGCATGCAGAAGCGCCAGCAATGCCTCCTTGCTGCGCAAGTGGGCTTGAGCTGCACCAGCACCTAGACTGCTGCTCAGGTCCTCAGAGTGATACACCTGCAGGTGGGCCAGCAACTCTAGCTATCTGAGGAGCAGGGAGCACAGGACACGCTTCTGCAGCACACAGTGCTTGCAGTGGTCATGCCAGAGAGCTACTCGTTCTGGACCTGCTACAGTGTAGCCCGGATGATGTGACGAGCAACCACTGTAAGCCAGGCGATTGCTGCTGGAGCTTGATCATGAACTGGCGCCTGGACTCTGCACTGCAGTCTGGTAATCGACCCAACATCAGCACATTGGCAGCGTACGTCCAGCACTCGCTGTAAAGTGTTTGCATAGTGCCCACGCGAGAACCTCTGCTTGCAGCAAACTCTCATACCTGCACAAGTATGCTGCCTACAGCTTGCAGCAAAGACCCCCGCAAAGAGTAAGCTTTGCTGCAGCCCAGGTATGGCTGTAACTGACTGATCTGGTTGCTGACAGCTCTGGGCATCAAGTCTGCCAGGGCGGCTACCAGGTCACCAGCCAGACGGACAGACACCTGGTTGGTGGCGTACTGTGTGTCGTAATCTTCTGGTTCAACTGCTGAGAACTCAGACAGCAGCATCACACCCTGCACATGAAGTGGTAAAGAGCGGTTGGAGGTGCGCAAGTCACTGCTCTGTCATGGCATGCCTTGCACAGATCATGATTGCTGCACAGCTTGATGACGAGGACTCCAGCGGCAGCACCTGCAGAGAGTGTGCTAGAGCTACAGGCTGGTGATGAATGCTACCAAGGCTGCTGCCTTGGCAGGCCCAATCCTAATGACAGTCACAGCATAAACAGCTGTCAAACTGCAGATTCAACCGCCTACTACTCACCAACTGGGTATTGTTGCAGTGTTCCTCTGCGTACTTTGCAATCAGCGCAGCTAGCTGTGGCATGTGCTCATGCTTGCGCACAAGTTCCATCAGTGCTCCAGCAATGAACTCGGACTGCTGGTACTGTACTGCACCTCGCACCAGCACATCACGGCATGCTGGCCAATTGGTGTCCTGCTTTGCGATGTTTGGTGCTTCCAGGCCTTGCAAAGCCTGCAAAGAGAGCAGGATGCGAGCATCAGGTACCACCTTTTGTGTCGGAGACATCAACTGCTTTTGTCCTGGCCACTGTACCTGAACGGCTTTCACTCAAGGCATGCACCTTGAGGACTAGATTGAGATCCAAAACGCTGCTTCAGAGACCAACTTACCAATTCCATGCAAAGGTTTATCAGCTGTTGTGCAGCAGTTAGGCCCTTGAAGAGTGCCTTTAGGTCCACCAGGGTTATTAGGTCACGAATGGCTGTCAGCACCCGCTGTTTACCCTGCTCCCAGTCCCACAAGTTGTCACTGTCCTGGTCAACAGCAGCTGCTTTGCGTCCCCGCCCTGCAAAGCAGTGACAGGTCATGTCAGCCATGACCCCGTTCCCTTGGTCTTTGAGCTGCTGCGCAGATTCCCAAACGGTTCTGCAACTGACCTGCTGCTTTGGCCTTGACAGCATTCTCTGCACCCTTGGCTGGCTGAACATCTTTTGCTGCTTGTACTGCAATGGAGTGC
The DNA here is from genome assembly GCA_002588565.1 of Coelastrella sp. UTEX B 3026. NCBI lineage: Eukaryota > Viridiplantae > Chlorophyta > Chlorophyceae > Sphaeropleales > Scenedesmaceae > Coelastrella > Coelastrella sp. UTEX B 3026. Next base: position 28,435 of record NSMO01014385.1, on the reverse strand, counting down.
AGTAGATATACCAGCATCTTGATGCCATTTCTGTGCCGCATGGCAGCTGCTGGGGATGCAGACTCATGGTCAGACAGTAGGCCCTTTGCTGATGTACTTATAGTAGATAGGTTGGCTGCCAAAACATCCACAGCTACAGCCCGCTGACGGGGATCCAGCTGGAAAAACTTCCTGTAGACACGCAAACATCGGTTAAGCCCGCAAACGCTTATGGAAGGACCGCTGATCGCTGCTGCAGTGTGCAGTGCATACAGTACCTTGCCACCTCCTCGCAGCGCTCGTAGTTGTCGTCTTCAGTGATGTACAATGCATCGTTCTCTCTAAGGTCATCCAACACATCTGCAAGGCACGGTACCTAGGCATCATCCTGCTGCGGTGGTGTCGTGCCAGCAAGCGACAGATAGATGGCCAGTTACCGGCAACAGAGCCGATGTTGATGTGGGCCTCCTGCAGCCCAGGACGGCCGACACCATGCTTAGGGATCACGAACTCGTCAAGCATTGCGTTAAAGAGTCACATATGCAGTGCGCGGAGAGCAGTGCTCGGTATGGGGGTGCGCAAAGTGTGAAACCGGAGGCGAATTGCTTGCAATATCCACAGATCAGCCCCTGTGATGCTGCTTCACCGCGCAATATGCAAGCTGCTGCTGCCTCGTTCAAATTCCAAAACACTGGGACCTAGCCAAGCCAAGGTGTACTTGCGGACCCCCGCTACTCACATGTACTCGAAATAGTTCAGTAGAATTGGCGGGGTAATTAGTAACCGTCAGGCCTGTGCAGCTGTGCTGCCAGGCAATCGTACCTACAAACAGTACATCAAACAGGCCTCGAGGTCAGAATTGCTTTTACAGCACGTCAATGGGGTCTTTAGCTGTGCAAAGGGCTCTAGGTATCAACCTCGGGCTTCTCCAGGAGCAGTTGGTGCGCCATGGGCACCATAGTCTGTTGTTCAAGGTAAGTGGCTGTTTGACTGCACAGCAAGGTGTGGGGCAAACCTGAGAGCGCGACGCAAAATGCACATCTGAACGTGTCCCATGTGTGCAGGATATCCTCCGCAGTTGGGCTGTATGGGCAGGCCCGGCTGCAACTGCAAGGCTAGCTGAGAGGTTCTCAAGCTCACAGGTACCTTTTGGGCGGTCAAGCCTGGAGCATGGCACAACAGACATGCAGCCCCGCCACCTCTCAGGTGAGCAGGTCTAGCTGCTGCAGCGTGCAATATATCACACCACCCTGGCTGTCTGTGCCGCACAGTGTAGTATCCTTGCAGCAGGCACCCTGCAGGAACTGTGCCAGCCACCTGCCCAGATGCTTGAACAGCAGTTAACCTTGTGGCAAGCCATTGGTTTCATCCTGCGTGTCCATGAAGTGTAGTCTGTTTCATGCAGGCAGCGACTTAGATGCTGCCTTTGCAACCCTGAAGCTATTGTCAACACGTGTAGCTGCCCTCAGCAGCATGGCGCACCAGCCCTGCAGCTGCAACACAACCGCTTCAGGCCTCAGCATAGCAACACAGGCAAGCAAACGCAGCTTCATGCACCCGTGTGCGAGCCTTGTTAGGGAGCGAACATGTGTTACAGCAACATACAGCTGACTGTGTTTGACTCTGTAATATCCTGCAGAGCTGGCTGCTTCCTCATAAGAGACCTCAGCAGCAGTACTGGCAGTATGGCTATGAGCTGTCCATAAGAAATGCCAGCAATGAGCCTCTGCAACTGCTGAGCAGAGACTGGGATGTCAAGGAGCTATCAGGTGTGTGGCTTGTCTTGTGGCTCATATAACATAGCGTGCATATGGCCTGCCAGCAGATGCATATGCAGGTTCCATTCGTGAGTTGTGTGCATCACCTTAATTGTGGCCTGACAACTTTGCGACTGACTGAAAGCCGCATGCAAGTCGTGTGCCACCGCTCACACACGAATAACTTCTTGAGGTGTCATACACAGCATTCACTGCTGTCCTGCAGGGGAGTGCCGCCACAGGAGCAGTAGAGGCCTGCTGGGTGTGCAGGCCTTGCTCAGCGCTGGGCAGACAGTGTCATACAGAACTGCCATAACTCTAGACTGCATTAAGGCAAGTGGCTGGTGTCTCCTTGTGTAAAAGCTTCTTGGTGCCTTCTTCCGAGGCCTTGGATGCCTTACACCCTTGGTGTATGCCAAACAATCAGCTGTGACTGGTTGCCTTGCCGTGGTGGCGTTGTGACTGACCTCATCCTTCCTGGTTGCAGGGTAGCATGGACGGCAACTTTAGATTCCGTGGTGTTGATTCAGGCGCCATTCACGATGTGCCGGTGGGTTGTTCAACCAGTTCATGTAGTATGGTGGTTGATACGTGTGTGGGTACCTATGCTGATGTGGTTCCTCGTGACTCAACCCAATTTGCCCATGACAGCCTGCCAGTCTGGTTCAACAGTGGTTAGTAGCCCTGCACAATCACTCAGGACGTGCCAGGGCGCAACAACTCCTGACAGAAAAGGCCCAAGAGTCGTGGCCCACATTTCGCAGCAGTTTGCATAGCAATACTATGTGACATATGTTGTGACCGCTGCTCTGCTTTGGTGCAGGTGACACCATTTGCATTGACACCAACAGCAGCCCAGTTCACTGATCATAACTATATGTCATCAGATCTGCTGCATGGCTTGGGAGTCCAGCAGAGCCGACAGCAGTCATGCAAGCCAGTCAGCAGCAAGGCAACAGCATCAGCAGCAGTAGTAACTGAAACATCTCCAGCACTGGAACAGCCCCCGAACCTGGTGACCATCTTGTCACCCAAGTGAAGCAGTGCGAAACTGCAGACGACATTGTTGCTGGCAGCATGCTGTGGTCAGTCCTGAGAAGCATAGTAACACCATCTGTGTTTTAGAGCTGTGGTGTCTTCCTGAATAAAGGAAGACCGCGCAACTGCCGAACCTGCTGCAACAGCAGCTTTGATTTTGAGGAAACAATGCGTCTGCGGTTGCTGCAAAGCAACCCTGCAGATTGCTAGTGCATTCTCACTAGCATGTATTGCTTGCTGTGCGCTATGCTTGCATTCCTTATTCTTCAATGTTATCTAAGCACTGGTGTAATCTTTGTTGCTTATGCACTGGTGGAAGGTTGCTTTGAGGGGTGTGTCATTGTTAGAGTCACCACATGGTGACTACCTTATTTTTCATGTCCTTCATGAGGCAGAGTGGTTTATCATGCCTTCAAGGTACAGGCCCTAGGGTGTCTTGCTTTAATCAGATCAACAATGATCTGATCAGAATCGTTGTGGCTTGCCAGTCGGCCAAAGCTGTGCAGTGATTACCAATTGCAATTTTTAGTCGGCCCGACCTCCGGGAGCCTCTGGGCTTCTCGCCGGCTGGCAGTCGACTGATGTCAGACTGTCCGGGTTCTCGGGCGTGTGTGCAAAGGCGGATACCCTCTCCTTCTCGTTCCTTGTCATACTGCCTGGACAGATCTGGTGTCATGCACAGTGCCAGCCTTCGTAGTACACGGCTTAGTCACTTTCACATGGCATTGCACGTTGGGTCAACTTGCCGTGGTGGCGTCCGATCGGGTGGTGAGGCCCCAGCCACGTGCCTGAGCCCCGACCGGGCCTTCCGACGTAGCAATTAGTTGACTTTTGCAACTTAGGAAAACACAGACGGTCTGCAGAGCTGGGTGGCTCGCCAGGTTGTGCTCCCTGAACCTAATTTCGTTCCGCGGCCAGCCATGATATACCTCACGAGCCATATCTCAAAAGTTGAATCACGCTGTAATCTGATGCAACTGCATCGTGACGGACACCATGAAACGCTCCCCGTATGCGAGCCGGTTTCGCGTGTTTGTACATGTACACAAAACTGCACGGACGGTCCCCAGTGCTGAGTGCCCAGACCGTCTGCAGTGCAGGTAACACTCGATTGAGACTTGCAATGAGACAGAAGCCCGCGGCTCCGCAACCTCGCCCAGCAGCTCCATGATCACTGGCAGCATACAGCTTCTGGCTTGTTGATCATGACTAGTATACTACGTAGCTTGCTTTTGCACAACCAGAACTCAATTGACACATTTAACATGTTCCATGCTGCTAAAATAGCCTATTCCCACTGGCATGATTTCATTAGTTGGCTGCTGAATACATTCAGCACTGACTGGCTAAATACTAATTAGTTGGCTGCTGTCACAGTCAGCACTGGCTGGCTTCATACTAGGCAGGCTGGCCGTCAAGATGCGAGGATCTGCACAATGCCCAAATGCTGCTATCCGGGTTACTTCAAGATGTTGCGCAGGGCATCTGAAAGCTCTGTATACTTGAAATTGAACCCTGATTGCTGAGCCCTGGTCGGAAGGACCTTCTGGCCCTCCAACACCACCTGCAAACAGCAAACACATGAGTTGGATGTTGCAAAGCTGACAGTGCACTGTTGATACTGCAATCCTTAGGACTCAAAACTTGCAAGGTATCTCTGCCAGTGGGTCTGCTAAACAAGCTGTGGTTTTGCTCTGTAATGGCAGAAGATGTCCTGCTGCTACATCAGCAACCCCAGCTGCCTGCACACCCTTGCTCAATCCTGTCACAGTCCACAGTGCGGCGCAACATGCAGGGGCTGTTTTGTTGATTCGTTTGGGAGCGCTGCCCAAGGGGCCACAGCAGTGTCAGAAGTGTCATGATATGTCCGCACAGGCTGCTACTGTACAGCTACAGCACTGCCAGTCACTACATACCTGAGCACCCTCCCCTAGCAGTGTGGTGATAGCAAAATCTGGCACCGGCAGCCAGCTGGGCCGGCCCAACACGCCCCCAAGAACGCTGCACAGCTGAGCCATGGTGACTGGCTTAGGGGCTGTGCCATTGTAAACACCCTCCCACTTGGGGGTTTTGATAGCATCGATTATCATGTCAACTAGGTCGTCCCGGTGAATCCAGCTGACCCACTGCTTGCCTGTACCAAGCGGACCACCTGCAGGACAACCGTTGAGATTGAATCTTCAGAAGGGGTTGGTTGTGTTGAACAATGGGGAATCTGTGATGCCTTGAGCTACAGATGCTATTAGCACATGTCAAAGGCTGGAAGTCCCACAGAGCTCACAAGTCTTGTTTCTGGGCGCCGCACTGGTATTTGCAGACTAGTTGGTGATGTGAAACAAATTTCGCCAACTGCATGGACCCAGCTAGCAGATACAGTAACATGATCGAATGAACAGTGATATGCTAGCAAGCACTAGGCAATACTGATACAGGGTATCTAAAAAGTCAAGCTCGACTCCACCCAGCCTGAAACTCCCCCACTAACCTGCAAACAGCTCAAATATTGGCATCATCCTGGCCAGCACTCCTCCATCCCGGGCCAGAACAATGCCCGTCCGAATAATCACGCACCGAGTGCCAACAGGCACACGCCTTGCAGCCGCTTCCCACTCTGTGCAGATCTCTGCTAGGTAATCGTTTCCGGCGGGGCTGTCCTCAGTGAAGCTTGAATTTTGGCTGGCACCGTAGTACCCTACTGCTGATGAAGACACAAGCACTTTGGGCCGGGAGGGCTCAGGTGCGTTGGTGATGGCTGCCTGCACACACGAAGACGACAGACAGCAAGAGCTTGGGGCTCTGAATAGACGAGCTGGGGCAGGCAGAGAGTTGTCCATCAGGTGCCCAGTCTGTGTTGCTATCAACAGTGTGCCGCTCTTGAAAGGGATGCTGATGAGGATTGATCAGCTGCTTCTGAGTTTGCACGAGGGCTTTCAGTGTCAGGGATGTAAGTGTCCGTGGCGCACCCGGACACCTATCTTTCCACTGTTGCACTGGTGCACTTGCAGGATGTAGTTACTAACGAAGACACTCACCACGACCTTGTTTGTGGTGTCTATCCGTGACTGCTTGATTTGGCGCTTGATCTCAGGTGTCCATCTGCAACATCAAGGCAGCAGGAAAGAAAAGTGAGCAGCAGCACTTCGAACTGCAACTGCAAGCAGGTTTACCCAGGACTCCATACATACTGCTATTAGGGGCAATGCCGTCAGGCATCACCTGGCGTTCGGGAGGCTAAAACATACTCTAGTCCTCGGGTCATTGTCTCTGCAACTAAAGGCTCCTGATGACTGTTGTATCACCTGCTACACAATTTGTTTGTCTGCCACTGCTTGCTGCCTGCTACCTCAGATATCACCGGATGGCTCCCGAGGCGCGACTGCTGGCCGGAATGGCTGTGCTACTGCCCCCAAAGTTCAGCACCATACAGCAGCTGACCTACCTACCTTGTGCCGATAGGTGCCCCGGCTAGATTGACTACTGCATCTGCTCCCTGTACTGCTTGAGTTATTTGTGCCAGGCTGTAGAATTCCAAGCCTGGGTACTGCAGCTTTGCTTTGGCGCTGTTGACATCCCTGGTCAACACGCGCACTTTGTTGCCTTGGGCTGCGAGCTTAGCTGCAAGTCTGCTGCCTACTAGGCCAGTTGCACCTGCCAGGGGGTTGTGTGCATACAGAGTCTGATGAAGCATTTGAGCTTAGAGGTGCATAATGCTACAGGCAGTACAGGCCAGCCAGTGCAAGGCTGCTTATGCAGAAGCATGCAAGAGGGCTCTGATAGGTACCGGCCAGAGCGCTTATGAGGTACGATGCTATAAGCTGCAGTGCAGAGTATGTGCTAAGGCTGCGTGCTATATGATGTGGTGGTGTGTGGTTACTGTGGTCAGTACAGTGTACTGACCTGTGATGGCGACAGTCATCTTGTCGCCAGTCTGAGCCATCACACGTACAACTGCATGTCGTTTTGCTCCCAATGGGCGTACTTGATGGCCTTGGAAAGGCTCGGGCCTTCGACCAGCGAAGACCGGTGCACATAGAGGTGCCGTGCTAGCAGCAGCTACGTGCGCTGCTCGATTGGTTTTAGTTGCATGGGAGGAAGTAAACGCGCCGCTATACTGAGCTGCAGAGGCATGCCTGTGGTGGAGGGAGTTCAGCATTTTGCCCACGGCCAGGCAAGGTTTCGACTGGGAATCCAGGCGCCGCACTAGAACATCTAACGCATACCGCGTTTAGTACTATGGTCTCGATCTCCAAGGAGCGATTTTGCTTCCTTGTCACTTGGTTTTACAGTTGCGTCCCGTTCAATTTTCCGGCAGGAGGCAGCATCCGCAGCTGCATACTACTCTCCATTATACTGATTAGCTATCTTTTTGATGGCCGAGGATTCTGGCAGCATCCAGAATTTCATTGTCTAGCCCTTGTGCTGTTTGTGTCTTCCTTGTTCGTCATCTTGTACAATCCCGTACTTTGCCGCCGCCCTGGGAGTTTGTATCAGCGTACATGGTACTTTAGCTGATGAATAGCGGCTGCAAAGCTTTCGGCACGAGGCTGGCCCGCGAAGCTGTGGCTGTCCGTTGCAGCTATTGACCGCACCATCATGGCTTTGGTCTTCACAAGCCTACCTGCTTGTATGTATCATCACGATTGAGCTTGCCCGGCGGCCACATGTCCTGCCACAGTTGACCTGGAGACAACAAACAGCTGCAAAGGTGACAGAGTAGTGATGCGCAAATCGTAGAGCACACTTGCAGCTTCAGCCGCCAGGACTAGGGCGCGTTACTGCTTGTGTTTCGTCCTGCTGGCTGAGGTGTGCGCATCGGCACTACAGCAGCATGGACCAGTACCAAAAAGGGCCAATTATAGGGGAGGGTACATATGGCACTGTTCTCTGTGCCACCCACAAAGCCACAGGCAAGAGCGTGGCTCTCAAGAAGGTCAAAATGCGCACCAACAAGGAGGGAATCAATATGTCAGTGCTGCGGGAGCTCAAGGCCCTGAGAGCTCTCAAATCTCCCTACGTCGTAGACCTACTGGATGTCTTCACAACGAAAAGCAGCCTGGTGCTGGTGTTTGAATACATGGATTGGAGCTTGGAAGACGTCATCAAAGACAAAGGATGCCCTCTAACAACAGCAGATATAAAGGCCTACATGCAGATGCTTCTGCAGGCTCTAGCACATGTGCACAGCCATCAGGTTGCTCACAGAGATGTGAAGCCAGATAACATGCTTATTGGCAGCAATGGCATCATGAAACTAGCTGACTTTGGCTTGGCTAGGTGAGCAATAGTGAGGCCAAGGAGCAGCTGTCCTAGCACGCAATGTACATAGCCAATTTTTGGCACCACAAACCTGCGGAAGCAGTAGCTCGGGGTACATACTGGCAAATGGTGCCAGGAGAACAGGTTGGCTCGTTGGCCGTCAGTTTGCATTTGGGGATGCTGCCACCATTCAAGTATCCAGGTCGTTGCACTTAGCAGTGATAACCACATGCACCAGGATGCTCAGGCCACACTGACTTGTGCTGATCTAGGCAGGCAGGGTCCCTGGTTCTAACGATTCACTGCATTTATCGCATTCCACCTGAATGGCACCATAAGTACAGTCAAATCAACCTTGCAACCTGTTTTAGCATTTATGCGTCTCAAGTGTTACGCAATCTGTCACATGTCAAATCACCGGCTATCAGCTATAGCCGAGCTAGCCGGCAGCTGACCTTCACTTTCCAGCAGAGGTACATGTACAGCTAGCACAACTTAAGATGGTTGCTTCAGCCACGCTAACATGTTGCCTGTGCTCGGCTGGCTGAGCTCACCTCACATAGGTTTGAGCTATCTCTGTAATCTAGACTGTGTGCTTGTTGCAGGTCCCTGAGCAGCTCTCCAGAAGGCAGCAACAGCAAGCTTACACCCCAAGTGTTTGGGCGCTGGTACCGGCCACCAGAGCTGTTGATGGGCTGCTCAAGCTATGGTTGTGCTGTGGACATGTGGGCGGTGGGGTGTGTGTTGGCGGAGTTGCTGTTGAGGCGACCGTGGTTTCCAGCTTCATGTGATATGGACCAGTTGGACAAGATCTTCAAGGTGACAAGCGGCGTTTATGTTGGTAGAGCATGCCTGTGTTGTGCAGGTTTATGGATGCCTTGTGAGTTGACCATAGGCATTTGCTTGTGCAGCCTTAGCACCACACATGTGGCTGCAGTCTACCAGTGTTGAGGACCAGATTGTTTGAAACCTTGCGTCTACCTTATTGCAGACTGAATGTTTGGTGCCAGTGACAAGCTAGCATGATAACTTAGGCTGCTAGGCTATAGTCCATTGCAAGGAAATGTGCAAGATGGCTGACTGCCTGTCACATGTTGCCAATCTGCAGGCACTGGGCGTGCCTACTTTAGAGACGTGGCCAGGCATGGCGGACCTGCCCAATAAGATACTGTTCAGACCAGCTCCTGGTCAGCCGCTGGAGCACATATTTCCAGAGGTGCGGCGGCTGCTCGTGGTGTGCGTGAATTTGGAGATGCTTGATGTATGCTGGGATCGTTGCATGGCGCGAAAGATACTGGTACCCTGGATTATGCCGTCTCTATCAGGAGTGTAGGCCTTGCAATGGCCGACCATGCTATGGCTTGTTCTGCTTGTCTTTGTATGAACTGCAGGCACCATGTGACTGCTTGGACCTGCTTCGCCAGCTGATGCAGTTTGACCCTGACCAAAGGATTACAGCAGCAGCCGCTCTGCAGCATCCTTTCTTCAGCAGTGAACCAGCTCCAACACTGCCTGCTGATTTGCCGAGACCTTCTAGTACAAGGTGATCAAGGAGGCTTCACTAGCAGAGTACAGACCTTTGCAAGCCCTCCTTTGCGCTAAGCTGCTCTGTCATGAGTGCAAATGCTTTGACAGGGCCGTATGCAGTTCAGGCCTCCAGCAATGCGTGCACGCTTTTGGATGCGCCCAGGTCCAATGCGCATGTAGCTACATAGTTGCATACTCATTCACTGTTGCTACGTGCAGGGGCAACCGGCGCAATGCAGCCAGCATACCAGCTCTGGTGCAAGAGATGCTGGTGCGACCTGACATGCTAGTGCGTCAGCAACAGCAGCATCAACCGGCTCTGGGGCTAAGCAGCAGTAGGAGCCTATTTCCATTCTCTAACCATGTATCATTCAGTGGGCGCTGCTTGACGGGCGCTGGAGTGCAGCAGCCGGCAGTGGTGCCTGATAGCTTGCTGGGAGGCTTCGGCAACAGCAATGGTGCATCAAGGCTGGGCCGAGGCGGTGTTGGCAGCGGGACCGAGACATATGGCAGCGAACAGCAGCACACACAGGGTTTTGGGCAGATGGGGCGCAGCTTGTCAGGGTTTAGTGGGTTCTCGGATGAAGGTGCGGCATCGCACCCCTTGAAGTGCAGATTGAGCTTTGGCTCGATACAGGATGAGCCAACGAGTGCACAGGAACAGCTAAGCAGGCCAAATAGTGTAGAAGCAGGGCAGGATGCACCATCTATGATAACTGCTGTCAACGAAGGGCAGCAACAACAGCAGCAGCCTGGGCTAAGGCGGCCATCCCCAATGACTTGCAGCAACCAGCAGCACAGTAGCAAAGGCAGCATGCGGCCCCCGCTGCACCGCACGAGCAGTGCACATGTTGCTGCTACACCGGTGTCTGGGCGGCCAAACAGTGCAGGGGCGGGTGATGTGCACATGCAGTCCGCATCTGCAGCGACTGCTGCAGGAGTCAAGCGAAAGGTATCCGACCTTGCAGCATCTTTGTCGAGTGCAGCAGCTGCTGCTAGCACAGCACAAGGGGCAGCTGCAGGTGCTGCTGTTGGCATACCTAGCTGGCTCATCTCTGCTGAACAGCAGCAGCTACAACAGTATCAACCGGGGTTGGTGTATCAAGCAACGGGTGGTTACGGCTCTGTGGCTGATACCCCTGCAGTTGGTGGCAGGTTGGATAAGGACCAGCCACAAGGGCGTGCAGCAGACGAAGCAGATTTGATTTGCCCCAATAGCTTAGGTGCCAGCGCGCATAAGCGGTCTAGGAAGGTGTTTGAAGAAGATCATGCTGCCGCTGCAGCAGCAGCAGTTGTGCATGGGGATGCTGAGCAGCATCATCTACAGCAGCAACGGGACATGGAGAGTGATTTAGGCATGCAGCAGGAGCAGGAACAAAGTGCAGGGCCAATGAGTATAGGCAGGCGTACGGTGCGCGGCAGGCGCAGCAGTATGGGCTGCTGTAACATGGATACAGATGGAGATGAGCAGCACCAGCACCAACACCAGCAGCATTCTGTTGTGGGGCTCATGTTGCCACCTGCAAACCTAGCGGGCAACCATAATCACAGCAGCACAAAGCATGCTAGGTTTACTGGCTCAGCAGCAGGGCAGCTAGCAGCAGGACGGGAAGCAGCAGCTGCCATCAGTGGCTGTGATGATCCAAGGCAGCAGCAGTTGGAGCTGCTGCTGGGAGGGGGTGACAGTCTTGGGCATCAGCAGCATACCAACAGCGGCAGCAGAGGTGCTTTGCAGCTCCTGCAGCCGTGGCAGCAGGCTGGTTCTGCTGCAGCTGGCCCGAGCAGCAGCAATGCTGCAACAGCGGACCCTGCACAGCATACCTTCCCAGATTGCCCCATGAGCTTGGAGCAGCAGCACAGGACAGCAGCAGGCGGGCAGAGGAGTCAGCTGACAGCTCCAAGCACAGGCAGGAACAGTGATGCTCAAGGAGATTCAGCACTGGGCGGTGAAAGTGTAGGCCCCTGCACCTCTCACCGGCTAGGCTGCTTGATAGGGGGCCTGCACGAGGGTTTACCAGACGTTGGAGCCACAGTAGAGGGTTTAGGGCTAGGGTTAGCGTTAGGGTTTACACCTGGGACTGGACAGGGGTTAACGGAAGCAGATCTGGCCCTCATGGACCCTCATCAGTTGGCCGAGTTTGCCAATCAGTGGAAGCCCATAGTGCCGTCTGCAGAGAAGAGGTATCTGAAAGAACGCAAGCTGCAGATGGATGAAGCACTGCTACAGGTGAGTTGTGTTCCTAGCAACCCCTGTAGTGTCAGTATGCTGGCTGGCTCTGAATTTGCTCTGTAGGCCCTTACTCCGTTTGCCAGGCTGTGATTGGGCGGTGGTAGCACTGCTGAAGCTGTCAGGATACAGCAGTGGCCGGGGGTTGGGTTGCGCTGATAAATGACTGCTATGTTGGCGAGCACCGGCACACTGCTGCTGCTGACTTCTGACATACGACTTCTGTGTGGTCACCTTGTGTGCTGGCAGGCGAGCCAGCCTGACAACGCACATGACCAATCACCTGACAATGTGCTGAGCCCTGGTTTCAACCCCAGAAAGACGGTGATGTTTGGGTCTCCACTGGACGACAGACACCGCAGCAGCAAGCAATGCAGCACGCCAGGTCACTGCAAGCGGGGCCCTCACTGCAGCTGTGCTGGGTATGCAGCACCGGCACAAGACATGCAGAAAGATACAGAGGCAGCAGTCGACTGCAATGGTGCTGCCATGAACGACATGGCCGTTATCAGCAGGGTTGGCAGCAGTGACCCAACTGGGTATGCTCTTCAGCAGCAGCAGCAGGCGGCAGCGGAAAGTGCTATGCCGGCAGCTTGAGGTGTTGACTTGAACAAGTCATGCAGCACTTGCATAGTGCCTTGCTGGCTGTAGCAAAGACGCATTGCACAGCGTAAGTGATTGGCTGGCAACAGGGAACCAGCTGGCCAGACATGTATGCAGACATCTGTGGGCTGCTTCAGGATTCCTGTCTTTTCCAGTGTGCACTCAGAGTATCCAAGGAGCAACATAACCTTGCACACTGTACGTGATTCAGTTACTGCTGGAGTAGTAGTTGAATCAATCCAGGCTAGGCTAGCACCACGGCCAACAGTAGGAGATAGTGTGGTTCTTGGAAGCAGTAGCTGGTAGCAGGCTGAGTGTTGAAGTGACATTGCACTTCTTGAACCACTCTGCTAGATTTCAGTGGTGATCAGCGACCTATGATTGCTGTGATTCGTCATATCTAGCTGTAGTATGAGCAGGGATATGTGATTTTGTTGCAGAGCTCTACTGCTTGTCGACTTGAAGAAAACTAGTCATGTTTGCCGTGTCTTGCTGTAGTTTGTCATTCCTTCGTGTGCGGCATTTGGATTTTACATGGTGGTACATGGGCAGGTCCGGCTTTGTCACATGTTGCGGCAAGTTGCCAACACTTACTCAACCAGCAGGATGTATGCAACTGTGTCATGGCTGCAGCTGTGAGGCGGCAGTCCGAGTGATAATGCAAGTTGTGCAGCGGCAGACCAACCATAGTTGAGGCCTACCCGGCCTATTTCTTCCCTAGGCCACCCAGTTTATGCCTGAACGCTCTGGGTCAGATGTGCGGGTGGCTGATAGGATACAATGGACAGTCTTATAGTTCCTACAGTGCTGTTAAAAGGCCGTCTTGAGCAGGTGTTTGGCGGTGACCCCAGTTCAAGCTGTTTTGCTGAGCAGACACATACCGTTGATTTCACTGTGCAGGTTCTAGATTCCAATTGTTATCGTCTGTTGGGGTCCACAGGTGACCTTGGTACATACAAAAGTAAGGAAAATCAATCCAGGCGACAAGTGTGTGTATATGTAAAAGTGACTGAGCCAATGCAACAAGATAGATGCGCTGGCATGCTGCACTGCCATGCAAGCCATAAGGTGCACAGCTGACCATGCGTAGTCCACCTTGAGTCAATGTGGCAGGCTATGTGTAAGCAAGTACACTTGTGCAGCAAGCATCATATGCTACGTCTAGTTAGCGCACCACCGATGCTTGTGAAAGTGACTGAGCCAATGCAACAAGATAGATGCGCTTGTGGCAAAGCGTGGAGTTCTTTGGAAGCCTGTACACTGTGCTGCAGCTGCTTGTGCTCAACTTGAGCTGAACGCCACCTACTCAGCACCTTTTTGATTTTTATCTGCCACCACCCACCAGCTGGCACCCCTGCCCGATTTGCTGCTTGGTTGAAAGAGCTGCTTACCGATGCTCAAGTAGCTAGAGCAAGCATTCCAAACAGTGAAGTTTAGCTCATGCAACATAGTATGCCCAGTGTTTAGTGCCACTCAGCATTGTGACGTAGCCGATGTCCACATGACACTGAGATTCTGAGTACTCTGTCGAGAACACATAAGCTGAGCAAGGGATCCAGGTGCAGAGGCCATATCTGGCTGCTTTTGCTGCAGCAAGAAGATGCGTAGACTGCAAAGACAGACTGCCCAGCTGACGCTGGAACAGTGACGCAGACTTGCCCCCTCACGGAAGCACCATCCCTGCCCAGCATTCCAACTGCTGCTGTGAGTTGTTGCAGCTGCAGTGTAAGGTCCATACTGCTGAGGACATCCACGCCACCATCAGAAACCTCGCTGTGGCCACGTGTGAACAATGACCTGTTCAAAATTTTACCGTAACTGTGGAGCTGCTTCTGTTTCTGTCCTGGCAGTCACAACTACTGTAGTCTCTGGCGTCGCTCTTCTACGTGAGCTGCTGCCGACTCTGCGAATATTAATACTGACATACACCCGCAGATACGGCCAGTGATGCCAATATAGGTACGCCGAGCCAACGACATGTGTAGTTCAGCACCGATACCATCTGCACAAAGGCGGGTCTGCTGCTGTTGTAATGCTGACGACGATAAGGCCTGTGCGGCGTCTACCTATCAGCAAAAAAGCAATGTTCCTGCTATGGAAGGAGCAGAACCAGCGAACACACCAAGCTGTTTGTCTGGTAGGCTTACAAGCAATCTGGTAGGCTTACAAGCAAATCATGTGCTTATAGTGTAGAGGGCCTCAAGATGGGAACGCGGGAAAGGAAAGTAGGTGATAGAGCAGTGATGCATCGTTGTGCGCTGGTTAGTGCTGCCGCGACATGTGCAAGCACGAGTTGAACAGCGGCTCAAAAGTATGATTGTGTGCTGCACGGCTTCTGCCACTTGCTGCTGGCTGTCTTGTCTCATATATACAGTGGATATATAAGACACATGCATTGATAACGTGAGGAGCTTGTAGTAGGCAGGACACAACAGGTCGGCGAACAGATCAAAGCTTCCACACAGTTCCCTTGTTGGTATGTAAGGCAAGATACAGGCCCGAAGACCGCTTGCCGTTCAGAAATTACTCAAGAAGCCCGAAGGCTCTTGAGTGGGGATTGGATATAGTTTTCAACCAGCAATAGCGGTGTCTCGGTTAGACCTCATTAACTACCGCAATGCCCCAAGCGCAAAGATAACTTTGTCTGGCAGCGTAGTCGGCTATATAGCGTGCCGCGAGGGCTGACAGCACTTTGGCAGACGTTACTAGTGTTCAATCGTTATAGCTTCCGGTCACAGGTCCTACAATCGCGCCACTGCGCTGAATGAGCTTTCTGAACAAAGCCCAATCATGTACTCGTTTTGAGGTCCTGTATTAAGCCCCTTGTCCTGTGTCCCTAGTGGTCCCGCGCTTTGTTCGATCTTGCCACGCACATTATGCGCTTGTGGCCGTCTTACGATGTATCCCTTATTTCATCTCTGTTGTCAAGGCATTATTCACAGCCCTGCGGGCCTTGCTTTTCTGCTGCGAACGTATGGGGAAAGCAGCGTCAGCCAATGGGAGGACAGGTTTGGCCTCGGTAGCGGTTGGCCGACCGGCGATCTCGACATCAGCACGTCATACAGTGCTGGTAGAAAAAGCTGCAACTCCGTGTTGAGGTGCTTAAAAGGTGATCAGCAAGTACATTCATCGCCAGGTCGACCATCACAGTCATATGGCAGTTGTGCAAGGCAACAGCAACTGCTCAGCAGCTCAGGACCCTGTCACTGGCAAGGACCCTAGTCCAGTCATCAGGCTGGTCCATTTGCCGACAATACAGCTACATGTTTGCTCCGAGTTTGGTGCAAAGACTTGTGTACAAACCCAACTGTTGTGAACAGCCAGATTCATTTATGCTAGTGAGCCGGCTTCAAGTCTGCAGTACTGCAATCAGATGCTCATCACCATTGCCATCAGAATCACCCCTGCCAGGCACAGCAGCAACGGCCACTGCTCAAGACTGTTGGTGCTTGCAAAAAGTAATGACAACTTCTGCATGCATGTTACACAGCATATAATGTGTCTACACCACTAGTTAAGTTCACAGTTTGGAGATGCTGCAGCGATTACTCACCGAGCTGCCCCATGCCACCAAGCTTGCAAGGGCCTTTGCCAAAGTTGAACCGTGCATATCTAGCATGGCACTGCAGCTTTGCAACATTTATAACATTTGTAACACTTGTGGTGCAGTCGAGATGTCTAGATGTTGTCAGCATGAACAGCACAGAGAGCCCTTCGGGTGGCGACCCCCATGCATGACACTGCAGCTCTTGCCAGCGCATCTGACCTGTTGCAATGGCTCAGTCACTTTTTTCCATCAGAATGCGCGCTCAGATCCCACACTGCCTGGCTATACAGCAGCGGTTGAAGCCGTGCGCACGGGTACTGGAAAAAGACATGTATGTATGTGGTAACAACCCAGCCGCTACACATGTACATTCAGCACCCTCCTGAAGCTAGCACAACTGCTGAGCTGTGGTGCCATATCACAAGATCTCCAACTGGCAGAACCAGCTGCATTTGTCGTAGGCAGCAGTATAGCACCACAGTCGCTAAACTCATAACATGGATGTCACTGGAGGACAGCAATGGCAGCTTGGATTTGCAGAACAAACCACAAAGCTAAAGGAGCATCTGCACTCTTGTGGCAGGCTATAAGAACTTGGTGCCTTGAAGCCATGCCAAACAGCTGCTGCCTATTGCCTATATGAGTTCATCGACAAACCGCTCCACTACCGGGCACACTGTGCTAGTAGCTGGAAAGTTAGTCTTGTTGAACACGCCACCTTAGAGAAGAAGACCCGCATACACACCAAAACTTGTGCATGTGGGTGGGGGTGGTTGGGAGGCACTAGCTGTCTGGCAAAAACACACACCGGGCTACGTAGTCTGGCAACAACACACACCGGGCTACGTAGCCTGTATCATACAGTTGGTTGACCGCGAACTGGCAGTTGCTTGACCGTGAACACAACCAGAAACTTTGACAGACTGTCACCAAAGGAAAGGGAACCAGCCATGCGCCCACAGCCCACCCACTTACATGCACAACCACACAAACACACACCATGTCAGATAGCCTATTGCTAACTTATGCTACAACGAGTATCCAGAGCTCAATGCTGAGTTGCTGTTTGCTTTCCCGCTTTTTCCTTTGCCTTTTGGTCCGCCTGGTGCGCCGGAGCTGCCGTACTGTGCTTGATACTGCTTGCGAAGGAATACACTCTTTTCTACTGCGCTGCTCTTTTTGCGCTTCTTCGGGTCGATGTACCACTCTAACAAGTTGATTGCATCATCCGTGAGCTGCAGAACAACACCACCAAGAAATGGCTGAGTGTGCGTGAGTGACTGGTACAAAGCATTTGTGGCATGCATGCATGCTTTTACACAGAATGTGCGACAGAAGTTATACAACAGAGCGCACAGCAAATGCTACACAACATAATGTAGCCAAGAACTTCTGCAGGTGGCGTACCCCACGCATGTCACACTGGCTTGTCAGCGCATCTATTCTGTTGCATTGGCTCAGTCACTTCCACAGACTGTGGATAGATGTCACAAAACAGAATGCGGGCTAACAGGTTCCAGTCACATTAAACTCTATGTTGAATGCCCTGCCATCTTGTGTGTGGCAAACTGCATGCACCACAAATGTGCCATGTTGCACGCAGCTACACACGGCTGCAACCCGCACGGATACATCATAAATAGCTCATGGCAGACGTCAGCTGTAGCATTATGCAGAAAGATACAGCAGGGTATACAATATTGAGCAAACCTGAAGAACTGAGATCACCAGAATGGGCAGAATGGATGCTATTGAAGTCATGCCCAGCTTACCCGCAACTCATTTGGCTGTTTGAGTGCCAATGAA
The DNA here is from genome assembly GCA_002588565.1 of Coelastrella sp. UTEX B 3026. NCBI lineage: Eukaryota > Viridiplantae > Chlorophyta > Chlorophyceae > Sphaeropleales > Scenedesmaceae > Coelastrella > Coelastrella sp. UTEX B 3026. The sequence continues at coordinate 10,695 of NSMO01014385.1, read as the reverse complement.
ACTCTCTCCTTCTCTTCTTTCTGTGTCCCAAACTGATAGGTAACGATGTGTGCCCCCGTGTCCTCCTCGTAGTCTGTCACTACTGCTGAGAACCAGGGGTCACCTTTGTTGCGGTACGCATCTTTAGGCCAATACCTCAATACCTAAACACAACAGACGCACACAAGCATGTTTTGGGTGGGGCCCGCTTGCATGTAGCATGCGGCAGTTTGCTTGGCATTCTATGTTGCATGAGCTAGATTACAAAACTTCTCAGAGGCACACACCAGCACCACATATTGGAATGTTGCGCATGCAAACTATACGGCCAGCCATATGTTCACCCCCATATGTACATCGCTATAGAGGCTGTACTCAATCATCGCTTGCAGGGTGTTAGCGGGGCGGTAATGATACACCTTTGTGATGTCATCAAAGCAGACAAGTGCTTGAAGAAAGAACAAGTTGTGCAGAGTGAGAAAGCTATGGTGTTGTCATTTCTGAGGGCTAAAAACGCTGAACTGTGCCTGCTAAATGAGATGCTTACACTAGCAAGGCTAACACCCAACACCAACCCAAACCCCCCAAAGCGAACAGCTACACAAGCCGCCAGCATAGCACTTCAATGCAACGCTCTCTTCCGGAAATTGTAGACAATGAAAAGCACGCCGGCAGCTTCAACATGAAGCAGCACCTTGAGAATAGGCACGCAAGGCTTGTTCATGATAGAACAACTGGCAATGGATACTTCTGATTAACAGGCGATTGTGGGTTACCTTTCTGCCAATAGCCGGTCCAATGTTTGCATATGGGTACTCGCTAGGGTCTAGTACTGCTGGTATGGTCTGCTGCAAGACACATGACAGTCACACAGCAGCAGGAGCAGCAGCAGTTGAAAAAACCGTACAGCTAGTAGTCCTGATACTTTGTGTGTTAATGTGGATGGCATCAGGTTGTTACAGGACACTTCAATGCAGTGCTGCTGCAGTCATGCCGGCCTGAACCATGTGTAATGTCTAATCCAGCTTCTGCGTAATGCATGGAAGTGCCAATGATAGAGGGTGTGGTGCCACAATCCGTATGCAGCTACAGAAGAGCACGGGAACACGCCTGCAGCCTACGAAGGAACGGTGTTCGCTGCTGTGCCAACAAGTAGCAGCAGGTGCATAGGTCCATATGGCAGTTTAATGCAAGTGATACTCATCAAACACCCAACCTATCAACTGACATGAGTGCGCATCAGATATCACCAGTGACGACGACAGCAACACTTCCGTCTCTCAGACTGACAAGCACCGTCAAACTTTCAGACACAAGGACACATGGTGGCACCTGCACCCTTCCTGCCAGGCACTTGTGTTATAGCACATCCGGCATGAAGCACACCAGGATGATCTGCAGAAGTGTCACAAATAATCCACACCTTGTAGCGTTTGCTGCCCCCTCTATCATCTGCTGCTGCTGCTGCCCGCTTGTTAGTCCCTCCACCTGTGGCGAAGGGTCCGGTTGCTGCTGCCGCTGCTGCTGCTGTAGGTGTGGGAGTTTGTAACTCTAAGGAATGGCCCAACCCTGTCCGACTGCAGTGCAGTGAACAGCAGAACAGCTATGAAAACCAGCAATCTGCAGTGGCCCCTCCTTGGACTGGTATTGCACGGCGGCGGTCGCAGCGCACCTAGGACACCCCTGCAGTAAACCTCCGTTTCTGCTGCGCAAGGAAACATGCAGTCTGTGTGAAAGTGTGTGACCTTTTGAGATTTGACTCAAAGTCTCTTCCTGTCTAGGTGCTGGCAATTCTGACGGAACGATTGTTTACAAGCCAATGCGCATCAAGATGCCAGAATGCATGCTGTAGATGAGCAGCAAGCAACCTGTCTGTGGGCCCTTGCGTGCGATTGCATACAGATGCATTGCACCAAGCAAGATAGCTGATTGGCAATGCAACACTCTACTGACAATGCAAGATCTATACAAACTGCAACACTGTACAGACAATGCAAGACTTTTATATAATGCAATGCTCTACTGACAGTGCAAGATCTATACACAATGCAAGATATAGACACAATGCAACACTCTACTGACAATGCAAGACTTATACAGAATGCAACACTCTACTGACAATGCAACATCTATACATGATGCAACAATATACTGACAATGCAAGACAGCTGTTTAAAACACGCAACACTCTACTGACAATGCACCATCTATACATAATGCAACAATCTACTGACAACGCAACATCAACTGCTTCTCACCTATCTGGTGGTCGTTGTAAGTCCCCTGTTGTTGCATCTTGTAACCGTTGCATAAGATCTGTATCAGAGATCTGGAATGTTGTGGCCCACTGCTTCAGCAACTGCTCAATGTCCTGCAGCAGCAGCAGCAGCAGCGGCAGCGGCGATAGTGGTTGGATGCGAGCTGTGCATTAGCAATGGGTAAATTTAGAGAGTATGGATGATATATAGTCGGACTGCGTCCATGATAGCGACAGTAATAACAGCAGCAGCAGCAGGAGGATGTTGACAACCAACCCTCCCAGAGACTGCCTGATGACCTGCAGCAGCAGCAGCAGCAGCAGTGGCAGGTATCACGAATGAACCCCTGATCTTGGAAGAGAATTGGCTATCAAGTACACCCGGGGACAGTTGCTGACCTGTCAGGCCTGCTGGGCAATACGTTGATACAGCAGCACCAGCGGCAGCAGTGGCAGCAGCAGTAAGCAGGTCACCCAGAAGCACTCCTTTGCCAGTATTCTTGAGCACACAAGTATGCGCATCAAGTTGGAAGCCGCTGTATGACAGCAACAGCAGCAAATCCTGGGTCAGTTGTCATCAAGCCTGCGTCATCACAGCAGTTGCAGCAGCAGTGGCAGCAATACAGCATGCAGGATTTGCGATTCGCGCTTGTTAAAAATCTACATACCGCAGCATAAAAGCAAGTGAGCTCATTGAGCTGCAAACACTCCCACTGACGGAAAAGGCTAGGGTTTATTGAAGGGCACACAGCCGCAGAACCCTGATGCTCTGAGTTCTGGGACTTGCAAGCAAATGATGATGACATTGGTAGCTGGCCATACTGCATAGACGGGACCACGGGAACTACATATTGTAAGAGAGTATGGAGATTAGTAAGAGAGGGTAGAGAGCAGTAATCGCTGCAAGAGAGAATAGTTCTTGTGCATGACATCACAGACACCCAGGAGCACAGGCAGTAGCATTGTGCAGCAATGTTGGACAGTAAAAGACCGACTGGCACGGCCTGACAAGATGCCACAAGCTGTGCCCTGGACCAATCGAACGCGCTGCCTCGCAGTGTGAACTTTAGACAAGTGTGGCCAGAATCACAGTTGTCAAAAGTGTTATGCAGTAGCATCATCAGTGGAAGGGACTGTACTGCAGAAGACAGGTCACAACAAATAGGCACTATCCCGGCCGAGGATCGCGCAAATCATCGACAGAGATCCAAAAAGACGCTTGAAATGGGCTAGAGGCAGTGATGAGGTCCAGGATCAGTAACCGGCACTTACAGCACTGTACTCTTGGGTAGTAGCCCACAGCACCAGCATGGTGAGCGCATCCTCCCGTAGCTGCTGCAGAGCAGCGTCCGACATCTTCTTGCCAGGCTGTTCGGCACTTCACAGCCGGTTGTTGGACGCTATGGGCTTGCGAGTGGCCCGGTTAGCCTCGGGACAACATCGTGCACTGTTTTGCTGCTATGACTCTTGGGCTTTCTGTTTTGTACTTTTTACACGCAGAATTCTTCGCTCTGACACGCGAGGACTCCGGAGGTCCCGTTTTGCGGAGGCAGCTCTACAGGCACATCCGTGTGCAGCACAAATTGCAAGTATGCGAGTTAACGCCCGCAGCGATCCTTTGTGGGTTTGTATGAGCAGCCAATAAGTGCTGGGTTTGCCTTGGCAAACTGCTGCCCATTGTGCATCGCAACTGGGACCATCACACTTGAGCGCCCCCGCTGAAAATCTCCCGGTTTGAATTATGGGGCAGTTTGGCAGCAAATCCACGCTGCAAACACCAAGCTTGTTGGACGAGGGCGAGAGAGAATTCTGCTCGCGGATGGCGTTCAAGATAACTCCCAGCTACAGCAGCAAGCTACAAGCACGCGTTAAGTGGCAACAGGTACAACATGGTCGCGGCGTTACCTGCGATAAAGTGTCTCAATGGTTACAAACTGTCCCTGATATGCAAATGGCAACTCACATGTGCTCTGCAGGTCCTACAGTCAGCGAAGAAGGACGGTTGGCAGCCCAACTTTGACCCAGCTGACTTGACGGCAGCCAGGATACAGCGCCTAACAGAACGAATAGACCGCGCCTTCCTCAACGGCAGCTTTTCCAAAGTGTGCCATCCGCGGTATATCGTCAGGGAGGAGCTCACAGGCCAGGTGACAGGGCTGTCCAAGACAGCAGTGTGTGCTGCAGTAGCTGGGTTTGAGAAAGACAGCAATACCCTCGTGGTCTTCAGAAAGGGCTGGCAGAGGATGCCATCGTTCGCTGAACCTGGTACGTACATCCAGTTTGTGTATGCACTGTGCTAGATTCGTAGCAGTCAGGCTGCAGCTCTGTGTCGCAGCATGTGGCTTCAAGTCGGTGTTGTTCTGTGTGTTGGACATGCCAGTATGTGCACTTGTGGTTGGCCCACAGCTGAACCACTACGAACTGCACGCTTCAGCTATGAATGACAGGGTCCTGCAGCTCCAAGTGTTGTTCCTGCATGGCCATAGTGTGGGGTTGTCCTGCACTGTGCCATCATATCAAACAGTCCTGTTGTGATTCTACTTTGAGAGCCGCATGCAGCACATGTCGCCACACAGAGCATCACCTACAAGGACTTTGTTCAAGGTTGTATCTCAATTCATGTGGGGCATGCTGCTGTTCCGGAACAGCCGCAATTTCAACCTTGAAGGAAGTTCTTGTAGGTGTGCTCTGTGCGGCGGAATCCGTCGTCTAAAGCAGGCTCCGCCATATGTGTGTGTCAGCTAGCGAACAGTGGTGTGTTAGCAGTTGTGCAGTCGCTTCACTTGCCTGGAATGATTATGCTATACACTTGGCCTCCGAGATGGGTTCAGTGCATAATGGAGGTGGGTGCTACCGGATAAGCCTGCAACCCCAGTTCTTTGTCATTGTGCCTGCCCTTGAACAGACAGGCTTCTGTATCGCTTATATGCTGAATTCATACTCGTCTAATGTTGCTGCTGCCATATCTCCCGCAGTGCAAAGTGATGGCATATACTGCTTCAATCGCCTGGAGTGGTTGTGTCATACCCTGGGCCACGAGATGGTACATTGCATCGTGCACAACGCCTGTCCCAAGAGCAGAGAGGACTTGCTGTATGCATCAGACAATAGCCATGGACCAATCTTCAAGAGACTCAACAGGTGAGCAATATCATGGGCCTGTTCCTGCAACTAGTCCAGCATATGCAATTTGGCAACCAGCTAGAGGACATGGGTGAGGTGATCAATCTGGTTAAATAGAGTACTAAGGCCCAGTGGTGATGTTTCGCAGCAGAGTACCAGGTGAGTCAGCATGATTCTTGACTTGCCACGATCACGTGCAGTCATCTGCTCTCAGGGTCAGGGCCCCAGACTGCAATATGTTGTGTTCACAAGGATGATATCAGGTGCCCGCAGTTTGAAGGCTCGTTTAATATGTATCTGCAGCATCCAGGTGCAATTCCCCAGCAGATGCCAGTGCTACACGCCAATGTCTTGAGTATGTGCTTCATTGCAACCCTGTCACAACAGCTTCTGTGGTCCACACATTGCTTGCAGGCACATCTTTGGCCATTGTGCTACGGTCTATAAGAGCGGCTGGAGCCGCCTGGGAGGCCACATGTAATGCACAGATCGCAACATTGGGTCCTCACCAGCCCACGGGCTTCATCACCAAGGCAGCCTGCCATTCTTGTGAGGCACTGTGCAGCTTACGATGTTCGAGCTGCTTGTCAAACCCTCCCCTTACATCCCCTTACCCCTCCTGCCGGCGCTGGCCGAGGCGTTGCCGACAAGCTAAGGGTGGCGGCACAACACCAGCGGCACAAACCTGTACAAAATTTGCACTTCTGCTTCAGTCTAACGGTGAAGGACAGGCGCAGGACATTCATGATGGCAGAAAGCATACCAAGCCAACTTGCAGTTGCATCGGTCCAGACCTTATCTGCCATTCAGCTGGCTGCACAGCAGCAGGACTATCAGACAACTGGATGTTTGCCCTCCTCCAACCTTTAACCCCTATATGAAGCAGCAGCGACAACCAGCGACAACAGGCAATACTGCTGTAAAGCTGGCCTCAGCGGACTGATTGAATTGCGCATAAAGTCTGCTGAAGGCGAGTCGCCAGTGGCTGCATCTTGGCCGTGACAAAGCCCGTCTGCTTGGGCCAGAGCAGCCTTCTGTGAGGCAGCTGCTTTTGTAGTCCAGCTAGAGTTGGAAGTTGATGGACAACAGCAATAGCTCACAAGCAAAGGACGGGTTGGTCTCTAGAAATGTGATCAGCTAGGATTCCAACTGCGCCGTCAGTTCAAAGAAGGAGATATGCCTGCTCTTAGATTTCTAGCATGGTTGGTTGCAAGCAACATGCAACATAGTCGTCAGAATCACACTAGTTATGAAGGGATGATGCCAAACAGCAATACAGGCTGCAGTACATTATGGTCCTCATGCACTCCGCACCCCACAATCCTACTTGTCTGCTGTGCAGGAATATAGTGATGCCTCAAAGTAGCCTGAGATCCCCACCATCGCAGCTAGCTACCAGTGTCAGCCCAGGGCACATCCACTTCAGACGCTGGCTTGCAGCACGCCAACCAGGGACAGGGTCAGTCCTCAGTACGCAGCACAATGCAGCTCATTAGCAGTAGCAGCGAGACCAACCCTTCGCGTGCTCAAAGATGTACATGCAGTGCAGCATCATGTGGCAAAGCAGCTGAGACTTTGAGGCAGGCGGCAGTGCAGCAACATTGGTGCAGCAGCACGAATTTCCTGGCTTGATGTGGATGGTCATTAAGGAAGACACTTGCAAGAGGTGTACCCCTAATGTTGGCACTCACCGAGCTGCTGGGCTTTCAGGGCAATGGAGGAGAGGCAGTTGGCCACGTGCTGCCACGGTGTGAGACAGTGTGACCTGCGTCCGTGCACCTGACAAGCTACGGCAGTCGTAAGCTAGCCGTGTAAGGAACTCCTTGGGACTCCTGTGTCAGTTCTTGTTGCAGTCCTGCACCAGAAAAGTGTATAGCGCTGTAGCACGGAGGGCATCGTCACGTAAACAGTGTCGAGCATCACCGACATCTCAACCAGCCCGCAGTCCCTGTTGGTCGCGGCATAATGAGCTACGCATATGTTCCGGATGAGGAGAACGGCTTGGGCTCCGCTCTGTTTGACAAGAGCGGACCTTCCATCGAGTTTGCGGAGCAAGAAGTGCGATTGGGCTTCATACGCAAAGTGTTCGGTAGGTGCTTGTTGTTCAACAGCTGTATACTATACTTGCAGTCCCCTGATCGTCCATGCAGTCAGCGAAAGACTCGGCAGACCACGCCGAAGCCTTCTGCTGTTGCAGCGGTGTTGTCCCTCAGCTGGATCCGAGGACATACGCTCCTCATCTGTAGAGCAGTAAGCACTGTTGTCAGCATCTCAGCACTGCACGTGGTTGCCGGTGCCTCCTGCAGTGTGGATTGTGAGCTTGTACTGACCTTCAGGCTATCATGTGCATTGCAGGTCTCCTGAGTGTGCAGCTCGCCATTACAGCAGCAGTAACAGCAGCCTTCTTGTTTTCACCTGGAGCCAAGGCGTACGTGTATGCGAACCAATGGACCTTTTGGACAGGTGCGCATTGCTGACTGGCATAGGCAGCACTGGTATTTGGTTTCATGTAGTACCGTAAAAACGCTAAAGGTTCGCGCATGTCCAGACGCGAACATTTTTGAGAACGAGTTTTAAATTCGCGTGACGCCAGAACGGATTAACATTGCTGGTTCGCGCGCTCGCGCGGGCTGATCAGCAGGGTTTTTTACACCAGTTCGCTGCAGCCAGTAGGGGCCGTTGAGGGGCGGGGGCAGCCATGATCACTCTAACACAGCTCAATACGCCTACATACAGCTGTCTGGACCCATTTAACTGGCATCTGTATGCCAGAGGCGTGATCCAAACAGCAGAGGGTTTTGCTGCGGTTTGACAAATTCTTTGGCAGTTCGCGCCTGCCCAAGGCTGTATTTTCTGACCAATTCAAACCTTCGCGTGGAGCTCAAAATAATTATTTTCCACGCGAACCTTTAGCGTTTTTACGGTAACCCAGTATACAGCAGCACAGCAGCACACTGTGTACACACTTGAGAGCCCACTTCCAGCACACTTGAGAGCACGTCATATAAAGCAATTTTGTGCCTTCGCAGTGGGTCGAGACTCGCAACCCTGCATCCATAGCCAATGGTCTGCAAGCCTGAATCGGTAAAGCGGTAGCTCTGCGATCCTGCCATGCTGTGTTTACTGCAGTACTGCACTGCATCCTTGCTTGTTATTCTTCCAACCCCTCCTTGCACTGCCTGCTGTCTTCCTCTTTGCTTTGCAGCATTCGGTGCCTCACTGGCGATTGTAGTATTCCTCTCATGTTCAGAGACAGCCAGGCGACAGCACCCCCTGAATCTCATATTCCTGTTCCTATTCACCGGCTGCGAGTCAGTCTTAGTCGCCACCATCAGCAGCTTCTACGACACAGATATAGTATTCATGGCAGCCGCGCTTACAGTTGGCATCACAGCATGCTTGACCCTGTACGCCATGCAGACCAAGCGCGATTTCACCGCAGCGGGTGGAATTCTGTTCAGCCTGCTGTTTGCACTGATTGGAGCCGGCATTCTGTCGATCTTCATACATAACAAAGTGATGAACATTGCGATTGCTGGGATTGGAGCGGCGGTTTTTGCTTGTTACATTGTCTTTGATGTTCAGATGATGGTTGGGAGCGGCAGTTACAGCATTTCACCGGACGAGTATGTGTTTGCAGCCATCAATATTTACCTGGTAAGCAGGCTTCAAATTCTGCTGGGAGTATGCATGTGTCATTGACACAGTGTAGCTACCTTGCAGAGGGTGTATCCGCTGTTAGTCATGTCTTGCATCAAGCCCTGCATGCAAGGACTTGCATGTAGAACTGCTTGTGGTCTACACTGCCAGCATGCCAACCACTGTTGCTCCCCTACCTCAAGCTTTGTTCCCAGCATCGCTGGTGCATCCTGACTGGCTCAACGGCCTTTGTGCATCAGCCTGTGACAAGCTGCTGCAGTCGCGCAGGTACCCCCAGCCGTCCTGTTGCACTTCTGCTGCTGATGTGTTCTGTAGACTGCCTGGCTTGCTAACTCTTCATTTTGGCACACGATGCCAGCTTTGGTCCACGCATCACGTACGCCAGCTGTTTTACAACTGCTGGGGTTTTGTGCTGTGCTGCAGGACATCATCAATCTGTTCTTGTACCTGCTAAGGTTGCTACAAGAGGTCCAAGGGAACAATTGAGCAGTGGCGAAGATGAGTGAATGAGCCACGCAGGGTGTGTTGCAGTTGAAACATGCATACGTAGAGGGGTGCGCTTGTGTCATATTTAGGCGTCACGTACCTCTCCGGAGCAGCAGCAGTTGTGGTGATAGTTGCGGTGGCAGTCCCTGGGGCAGAGGAGGGTCCACAGACGTGATGGCGGCGCACAGTGGGGTCCTGCTGGGAGGTTGAAGGGGCAAGTTGGGTTCAAGGGGCAAGCAAGAGGAGTGCTAGGGGTCAAAAACAGCCTGGCAACTACTGTATGGCGAACACTGTGGTGGTGTTTGCAACTTGTACATAGTTTTCAGGCGGTTGAAATGTAGTTATTCTGTAGTGCATGTTATGGACATCCTATGTTTGTGTCTGAGCACCTGCCCAGACTGACAGAGACTTTCATGTTGTATGATGTGGTGAACACATGTAATAGTGACGGATACATGTGTTGTGAAAGTATTCCGATGTCTGAGAAAGACTGGGTCTGACAGATGATGTCTGTCGCGATACAGCAGCTCGTCCGTGTTGCACATCCACCTTCTATTGTCAACACGCTGTGAGTACAGGCCAGTCGATACCGACGGGCTCGCGCCTGAGAGACCCAGCGACTGCGAGTCGATTAGCAGCAGGCCTGCTGCTAGGCCTATAGGTCTGCCGCTAGGTCTGCCGCACCAGGAGCAAGGGCCAATGCATACGAGCGCCATCCCCTTACGGACGTCTTTACCATATGGATATTCAGTGGTGCGCCGCTGAGCTGTGAACAGAGCTTTGGTGCGGACCCGCATCGCACCCACAGCCCGGACTACATGACGATGGCTTGCAGCTCTGAGCCACGTGACTGCCTAGTCTATCTCATGCTTGCGCAACATACCGTTGTCACATTGCTACACAATTGTTACACGATTCGGCTGAGTAAACCCGTTGGCTGCCAGGTTCTGTAATCCAGTCAGTAGAAGACCTCAGCGCCCGGAGTCCCACTCATCCATTCGTGATGCTGTTGATGTTTTCAAGCTGTCAAGCTTTCGCAACGACTTTCTTGCACGGCAAGAACTTGCTGGCTTTTATTCCGCAACAAGTCTCAACATAATGTCTGCCATCAGCGTGCTCAGTGAGAGCAGTGTTGTGTCTAAGGGATACCCTAGGTCATGTAAAAGCTCAGCAAAAGAGCGGCGCAGGAA
>NSMO01014384.1:21750-34023 GCA_002588565.1 Coelastrella sp. UTEX B 3026 | reverse complement strand
AATGAATGAATGAATGAATGAATGAATGAATGAATGAATGAATGAATGAATGAATGAATGAATGAATGAATGAATGAGCTCCGCGTAGCGTTTTCAATAGAGCGCTAGCGTAAGTTTAGGGAGGGTTGTGTGTGTTGAGGCGACTTCACAGTCCCTACCGTTAGCATTGACAGCAGCAGCAGAAGTAGCCCATGTACGTCAAGCAGTTATTTTTAAGTGCAGTTGATTGTTAAGTCCCAGGCTTTGTCAAGGGAGGCGGGGTTGTCAGCAATGCCAACTTGACATCTGCATGGCATTGACAGCAGCGGTAGAAGTGAAAACTCTAATGTCACGCAGCTTTTTAGCTGCGGATCACTGTTGATGGTCAAGTCCCAGGCTTTGTCAACTTAAAATCTGCATGGCATTGACGGCAGCAGCAGTGACCCCATGTGCGTCAAGCAGCGAGTATAGTTCAGGTCAGTGTTCATGGTCAAGTTCCAGGCTCAAGAGAGGCGGGGCTGTCCGGCAATGCCAACTTGGTATCTGCATGCCGTTAACAGCAGCAGCAGCAGCAGCAGTGAAAGATATTGTATCTAGTGCAGATCTAAGAGAGAGATATCCTCACCATCTATATATGCTCTGTGGCCCCATGTACGTCAAGCAGCGAGTATAGTTCAGGTCACCGTTGATGGTCAAGTTTCAGGCTTTGTCACGGGAGGCGGGGCTATCCAGCAATGCCAACTTTATATCTGCATGGCATTGACAGCAGCAGCAGCAGCAATAGCAGTGATACATGTACATCAAGCAGCTAGTTTTAGGTGCAGGTCACTGTTGCTAGTCAGATTTTCAGGCTATGTCACGGGAGGCGGTAGATTCGATAATGCCAGCTTCATCTCAATCCAGCCATTGACAGCAGCAGCAGCAGCAGCAGCAGAAGATGCTTCAGAACAAACATTTCCTGCATATTGGTTGCTGGTCAGCAAACCTGCAGCCAATCAACTGACCTCTGACACACTAGCGGCATCGGCGTGGCGGCCCAACCGCAATTCACCCTGCTGACAGGTACCGAAGACAACACAATCCCAGAGCCGGGCCGCCTGGCGGGCCGCGATGGAACTCACTTTGGCGCACGTGAATCAGTGATCATTTTTTGGATTCCACAAACAAATCCACCTCCAACAATCGATTCAATAGCATGACCACCATTGGCAAAACGCTGGCTGCAACGCAGACAAGCAGCAACTCAGCAAGCCAAAGTTGCGATGCCAACTGCTTCAGAATGCATTGCTGCTGTTGCTGACATACATCGTCTTTACCATGCTCAACCAGTAAGAATACCAAAAATGAGGTATCGAGAAGCTCGGATAACAAAGCTGGGTTTAATACATGTGCCAGCCGGTGGGATGTAGTCTGTGGACTCTGGCCAGCCACAACACCAAGCACCTTCTTTCCTGGCCCACTCAATGCATAGCTCTGATGAACTTACCCATATTGTCTTTTGCCAGGCTTGATAGGGAATAATACCAACACCAAACATTGCTCTCAAAATTACAATAGTACAACGATTTCACAATAACAGTAAAAATTCCACCAACATTGATAATAACTACTACAATAACTACAATAACAACATTAACAACAATAATCTTACCAACATCGTCTTTGTCATAGTCCACCAGCAGCAGTGCTTCAGGCGGCATCACTGCAGCTCCAGGAGTGTTTTCAAGTACCCTCATATAAATCTCTCGCTCATGGTGGTCTATATCCACGCTGCGGAGGGTTCTACAAGCTGTTTCAAAGTTGAGAGCACCTTTCCAGCCATGCGCTGCGACAACGTTTTCACTGTTGCCAGTCCAAAGCAGCCTGTGAGGTAGCAGCAGCAGCAGTACATTGTCAGTTTTGTTACTGTCCTGGAGAAGTGACTGAGCCACTGCAACAAAATAGATGCGGTGGCAAAACTGCAGTGCCGTGCTAGGGTCGCCGCTCAGACTGCAGGCTGTTTAATGTACTTACTGTTTGTCAAAGCACAGTACCAGCAGTTGCCTCAAGTCTGTTGATAAGGGGACATCATCAAGCTTCACTTCTTCATATGCAATGAGCCCAGGCATGATTGGCTTGCCTGGATTGTACATTCGCCGCCTGACCTGCACAGCAGCAGCAGCAGCAGCATTTATTACACACAATGCCATTACCCTACACAATGCCACTAAGACACAGAAACAAACACTAGTACCAAGCATTCCTTTGTGATGGGGACTTTCCATTATATCGAATACCTTCATAACCCAATCACAGAGAGCTCGGCATGCCTGCAACAGCAAGCAGCAGGGACCAAGTACGGCAGAGACCAAACTCACAGAACTGAGCCCAGGCATGATTGGCTTGCCTAGATTGTACACTCGCTGCCGCACCTGCACATAAGCAGCAGCAGCATTCAGCACACAACTCATCTGCCCAGCCAAGGCCTGCACAGCTATGTTTGCATGGATGGTTTGTTCATAGCATATGTATGCTACAGCCTTTCTGTGGTGATCATACAACCAGCTGTTGTTAGTGTTGCATGTTGCTCTATCTGATCACGAGCTCGGCGGTGTGGGCATCTTGGTAACATGCGAATCCTGAAAGAAAAAGAAACACACCGCCAGCTTCCTCCGCAGTAACACGATGAGCAAAAAGTCCACATCTGGACCGCCGTTACGGAGCTGCTGCAGGCTCACCTTTGTGTGCTGCCGCCCGACCATGGCCAAGTCCACGTACAGAGGGGTGTTGGGCGCACAGATGTAAACCTTGAAGTCTACACTGTCTGATTCATACTCGCCTGCGAAAGCATGGCCATATAGTGAAGTGATTGGCCGGTTGCAGAGTGTGAATGTTACAACTGCAGGCTCATTTAGCCTGATCCAACGCAATGCGTGTGTATCAGTCATACATATTCACACCTGTATACTCACTTATATACTACCCGACAACCTTGGCAATGATGCAATGTGACATACTGTGTGTGTTGAATCATCAACAGAGTCTGCAGCTGGCATTTGTACTGAAGCATACTATAATCTGCTCTAATTTCTGTACAGGTTTCACAAACACTGTGACACACACCGGTGCAAAGGTGGGCATAAGCGAAGACAAAATGTGTGTGCTGCCTTTGCCTTTGGTGTTTTCTCCGCTGAAATTTTTCAGCGTGATGATGATGCCCAGAAGCAATATGGGTATGGGTCAGTCATGTTACTGCCGCAATGCTACACTTCATGCGTTTCAGTGCACAACCGCAGCACCTGGCTGCTGTACTACAGAGAAGCTGGGCACTTACATGCAATGTAGATGATGCCTGGAGGTAGGTTCGGGCTCGGTATTGGGACGTAAGCTCTCCTGTCCACTGTGTTGAACAAAGCACCTGTCAAAGCAAACATACAACATTCTTATTACATCGTTACCGACTCTGGACATCTCACCACATGAGACAGCACTCTCAACGCTGTCACAATGGCATCGACCTACATCTGTGGTAATCTGACACAGATTCAGATTACTCTGTGGTCAACTCTCTCAATGCCCAGCTCTACTAGCGTAGTTTACAGTCAGTAATGAATGCAGGCTGCTTGTTTTCTGCAGGCAGGCAGATCTCTTTTGTGGTTGGGTTGTGATGGTTTCCGCACACAAATGTGCACTGGCTGTGTGAAAAGTTGTGCACTGGCTGGTCCGCATTCTTACTGGAGGGTGCATGCAATGGTGATGATCATGCAATGGTGATGATCATCATGATGATGACTGGAACAGGCAGAAAGCAACAGTCTTATGCACTCCACCTCTGATACAAGTGGTCCTTGATTAAATATGGAGGCGCAAGCACAGGCAGGTCCAGGTCGTATTTATACTTTGATACAGTACATGTCATGACAGGGGCTCGAGACAAACACTAGTGAATGGTCCTTGGTCACCTAGGGAAGGCTACATATATCGCACTGCACTTGTGTGATGGCACCCTCGTGCCTAAGCAGTAGAGTGCTCACATTATAGCCGTCAGATGGCATGCGGTATCGCATAGCTGCCAGAACAGGACACATACACTTTCATTTTGGTCTCGATTAATCAGATATACCAGTACAATCAAGTTAAACTGACACCTCAACACGCGTGTCTCCGCTTGCCTGGTACATGACTGATTGAGTGCATCAGACTGCCAAACGTGGCCACCCATCCTGGCACCCCAACCACTATTTTGCTCTGTTTGCCTTGTTGGCCGTACTTGTCTTTCGTCCATGTTAGAGGTAGCTCAACGTATTGCAGCTGGTTTGGCTGCAGCTGGGAGAGATTGAGGGTGGCTGTGCCTATATGGCTGTCCTGCAGACAACAGACACAATCAAGGACGGGACACTGACCACAGTGTTCTCAGAACTTCGAAACAGTGCTTCGATTTAGGTATGTTCAGTGCAAGATCCAGTCTTTGAATGGTTCTGAGCATTCTAGAAGCAGGAGCAGAAGCATACATCGGGTGGCAGCCGCTTGCATGTAGAATACAGCAATTTGCTTGGCATTCTATGTTGCATGCACTAACCTTCATAATCGAGACATGATGGTGCAGGTCACAAACAATGAACCATGATGTGATTGGCCAGGGCCGATAGGCATGACTGTGTGTGTGCAGACAAAGAGCTAATCTGCGGTGCGGAGACAGTAGGAGGTATATCTTATTGGAGGGGGGGGGTGGTCTTTAGGCGGCTTGTTTGCACGATTCTGCCCAAACACAACCCCAGCAAGCGCTTGGGGTCACTGTGGTTACTAAATGATTACTAAATAAGGTAGGGATTGAACTATTGCGGCAGGCAGGGCGTGCTGTACAGTGTTCCTGCAGTGTTGCATCCATTGGTCCTAATATGACCAGCCAAGGTTGAACTTTGCAGGTAAATCAGAGCATGTTATGCTTCAAATCAGCTGATGATACTGTGAGCAACACATAGACGGCAGGCCTCTGCAGTGGTGCGCAGGGCCGATGGCCACAGAGCTATGGCTGGTGGGTGACATATATACTTGGAAGGTATGATGAAGCTGGAGCCTTCATAGGAGGCTCCAGTTCAACTGGCAGTAGCTCTGATGGTCACTTGACTGCTGGCCAGCATGTTGTCGAGATATTTTGATGCTACAGTGCATATAGGAATCCTTTCCAGGCTGGTGATGCGTCCGGTGGTGTTGCGACTCAGCATCAGTCATCTTCGTCATTTTATACATTTTCAGCTGGATAACACAACAGAGGCAAAATCAAACATAAACCTAGCAGCTGACCTTAAATGTGTTGCTGTCCCAAAGCTCCAATGTGATAACACCAGCTGGTGCCCTGTTGGGGCCCATTGCTGTTGAAAAGAAGAAGCTTTGATCCCATACCGGATTGCTGTTGTCTTCCTGAATGGCATTAATTCAAACAAACGGGACGAACAGGCACTAACACATCAATGACAGCAGACACATTGACTACTGCTCTCGGGTCGTGGTTTGCAGGTGGTTAAGTGCTCGCATGTGCCAAACGCGGCCAGGCAACGTAGTGATGTAGCGAGTATCAGCATGGCCAGTTCCAGCTTCTGGGGCGGTGCCTGATTACAGCTAGACATCGTAGTGTCAGCAGGACCTTCTGCTCACCTTCGTGCTGGTTTTGCCGCCGAAAGACCCGCACTTGACTATCACATACGCATCTATCTTGGATGCTACGTCAGTCTTCGGAAGGTCTATCCCGCGCAGAACGGTGAACTGCAACAGCACCTCTCCCTGGCTTTGCATCTGTTCTGAATATACCGGGCTGGGCAGATACTGTGACGAACAGCAAGCTGGTAACACGCAGTATCTTATGAAAGAACGGGGCGATCGACTATATGTGTAAAGGAGTGGCACAGCCCAAACTTAGCTGTTCAAATAGACAGGTACGCGCTCACGCAGCTCAGCTTCTGTCCTTGATGGCATGAACTGTACATGCCAGCCCCAATGGCTGATACTTGTTAGTTCACAGCGCACCGAGGCAGCGCGTCGCGGATTAAGACACCCGGCTCAACCACCGGGCGGGTCCCAGAACCTGGCAGTGACCGGGCAGATTAATCTGCCAGGTCATCTACCAAAGCTGGCTTATGCCATCCTTTGCTGATGGCTGCCCCACGCATAAACCAACACCCAGGCATCTAAGCTAGGCATTGTTCTTGTCAGTCTTACTGTCGTCATCCCCTCAGGTCAGTCATCCTCCTCATGAGGTTCAGTGATCACTGAACCCCGCGGCTCTCGCTCGCCTCTAAGCCCTGACGCAAGTCTTCTTGATATGCAGCATTGTACAACAGTATTCAACTTCAGCTCACAAAGGTAAAAGAGTTGTTATAGGTGCACTGCAAACCAATATCCAACACCAGCACAACAACAACATCGTTGCATTTACCTGCTCAGCGGCTGAGTTGTGCATGCCCATCCGCTGCTGTGCAGGCATCGCCTGAGGCTTCTGCCACACAAGCGTTAGAGCTTGTCAGATCTTTGTCATAAGCAGCCCAAGACTTTTTGGGTGGCGTACCCTATGCATGGCACGGCAGCTCTTGCCAGCACATCTATACGGTTTGCATTGGCTCAGTCTCTTTTATATGCCAACGGTTGCATGGCTTGCATCTGCTGCTGCTGCATTTGCGTCGGCTGTTGGTGCACGACATGAATGTGCACTGCATGCTGATGCTGCTGAGCGAGAGCCATTTGATGATGCTGCTACGCGAGAAACTGTTGTGGCTGCAGCATGTCTTGGTACTAGGCGTCACTAATAAAGGTTGGTACATGTACGAGCTAAAAGGCGAACCAGCAACCCCGCCGCGGTCAGACCAGCGCTATCCTCGGCCGGGCAGTTTCCCGGGCCCCTGTCACAGATTGGGCCAGCAACACTGCTAGTAAAATCACAAAACCTAGCATGATTGCAGAAGCACACCTTGAACATTTGCAACGCGATTGAAGTTGAGCAATGATCCGGCGTCGCCACTGGGTTCCCACCGCCGACCGCGGGCCGCGCGCTTGCCCGCGGTGCATGGCGGGAGCGGGGTATAATCTCTTCATCAACTTAGACGCCTTGAATAGCCAGACATAGCAATTCCAACGCATAAAGCTATTGGACATACCCTTCGCAGCATTTGCTGCATTCAGCCGCAACCTTGCCCAGGAGGGCCTCCGTCGCACAAAGTTTAAACACCAACTTGGCCTCCGTTGTATAACTTATAAACAACATAACTTATAACTTTGAAACACCAACACCAACTGTTTTCATAGCGTCTGAGCAGTACTCCCTCAGGACTACATGGCGAAGTTGCCGCATGTCGTGCATTAGGTACGGCAGCAGGGGCCTGGCCGAAGCATGATGGTCTGCTGCTGCTGCTGCTGCTGCTGCTGCTGCTGCTGCTGCTGCGGCTGCAGCTGCTGCTGCGGCTGCTGCTGCCTCACCGCCCTGGTGACAGCCGCCCCAAATATCTGTTTACATGGATGCACTACATCGCCCGCTTGCATATTGTGTCGTTACATAACAACAGCTGCCTCAGCAGTTGCTGCTGCTGTTGCCACACCCACAAACAGCAGCACAGACGCATAAATCAGTTGCATACGTCACTTCATACGCACAGCACTACCACATACACCCCTTGCAACATTTACTCCAATCAGCCGTGACCTTGCCCCCCTCCGTGGCACAAACACGACACTCTTTATACTATGACGGTGCCTTTCAAGCATCACTTGCCCAGGACTATGGAGTAACTTCACAGCATGCCGTGCATGAGCTAAAGCAGCAGGGGCCTGGCCAGGGCCTGACGGTCTGCTGCTGCTGCTGCCACCAGCTGCACTATCCCCTGCTGCTGCTGCTGCTGCTGCTGTTCCAACATACCGCAGTGGCACCTTTCGATCCATAGAATACTTGTCTTGGATGAAACCCGCTGCAACTGTTACTGCTGCTGCCAGAACCAACATGCCTGCTGCCAGCATGGTGGCAGCACCTGTGCACAGCAGCAGCAGCAGCAGCAGCGCAGCAGCAGCAGCCCTTGGTCAGCATGTGGGTGATCCTGCTACAGGCTGTGGCGTGCTTGCTCTGGATGTGTCTCTTGTGCAAACCTGTTGCATAGAGCTGGCAGGCAGCACATGTGATTCAACTTCTGTCAGCATGTCTTCTACGGTGTTCATTCTAATTGAGTGCAGGTTGCTGATGTTTTTGGCCCACCCTGTTACTCTCAACTGTCTGGTCTGGGATCAGGGCGGCTGAGCAGGAGTGCACAGCAGCAGCAGCAGCAGCAGCAGCAGCAGGTTAACAAAGTCAGTGAGCAAACCATTTGCTGAAGCAGACAACACATAGCAGGTGTGATATGGTCAGATTTGAATGTATATCTGTGGCAAGAGCATCAGGGGCTTAGGGTTTTCCCTAGATGTTGTGTCTGCAAATTCAAAGTGCTGTTGTCTTCACAAGTTACGTTCCTGCTGAGGACTGTGTACAATCTCCGCCAGGAACACAGTAGTCAGTCAGCTTGGAGATCACACAGTTGTGATTGGCACATATGGAAAGCAGTGTTATCCTTACAAGCACCAAGGACCCTACCCGGATCAGCAGCAGCAGCAGCAGCAGTCTGAGCAGCCCGAACATCAAGCAACTTCCCCACTGGCGCCCAAATTGAATGCTCTGTTGAAAGCGCCGTGCAAGCTCATCCACTCATTATCTCTCAGCACAAATATGGCGCATCAGGAATTTCCACAGTCATAAACACTAACCTGGATCAGCAGCAGCTGCTGCTGCCTCTGTCAATCAATAAACTTCCAACCGTTGTGTAGGCCCCGGCATTTCCACCGGTAACAACCTCAACACCCCAACAGCCATCGACAGCAGCAGCAGCAGCACTCTGAGCAACCCCCGCTGGCGCCCATATAACTCAAATGTAAACAAAAATCAATCGCGCAAATACGGCACATCAAGAATCTCCACAATAAACAGCCACTAACCTGGATCAGCAGCAGCAGCTGCTGCTTCTGTCGACCAATGGACCTCCAATCGTCGTGTCGGCCCCGGAATCCCCACCGGTAACAACCTCAACACCCCAACAGCCAGCGACAGCAGCAGCAGCAGCAGCAGCAGCACCAGCAGCACTCTGAGCAAACCCCGCTGGCGCCCAGATAACTCAAATGTAAACAAAAATCAATAGCGCAAATACGGCACATCAAAAATCTCCACAATAAACAGCCACTAACCTGGATCAGCAGCAGCAGCTGCTGCTTCTGTCGACCATTGGACTTCCAACCGTTGTGTCGGCCCCGGAATCCCCACTGGTAACAACCTCAACACCCCAACAGCCATCGACAGCAGCAGCAGCAGCGGCGCAGCCACCACCAGTGATATATCCTTGCACGATTTCGCCAGCGACTCGCTGAGCCTGAAATTTCGGGCAAATTCTGCCGTTGCTGCTGCTACAGGACTTAATAGGACTGCTGCTGCTGCCAGAATGGATAAGCGGCCAATCGGGTGGTTGGCGCCCGGAAGGATGACTAATGCGTTGGCTGTTATAAAGAGTGCTGCTGCCACGCGTGCTGCTGCCACAATGGTAGCATCTGCAACCTGCAAGCGACGATACACAGCAGCATCAATCATGGCAACTCGGTCGGTTGCAAAACAAGTCTGCACACAGAGGGATAATTGAATAAATGAACTCTATGTAGCGCTTTCAAGAAAATGCTGGCGTAAGTTGAGGGAGGCAGTGCTGCTGCCACGCGCGCTGCTGCCACAGTGGTGGCATCTGCAACCTGCAAGCAACAATACACTAAGGTTTGTCATGATTAGCCACCGGCTAATAGCTAATAGTTTGAAACTGTTTCCGATGAACATACCCCATGCATGGCACAACAGCTCTTGCCAGCGCATCAATTCAGTTTGCATTGGCTCAGTCACTTTACACAGCAGCACCAGTTGTGACAACTAGCGGTCGGATCGCCCCTTCGGGGACGTGAGCGGACGGTAGGGAATGTGAAGTCGCTCCGACACACACATTACCCTCCCTCAACTTACGCTAGCGCTCTCTTGAAAGCGCTATGCGGAGCTCATTCATTCATTCAGTGGTCGGTTGCAAAATATGTCTGCAAGACAGGAGGTGACAACAGGGACTTGGCGCTGCTGCTACAGCTTGCCGCGGTGCACACTTGACCATCAGTCAGTGTGCTTGCTGTACTTGACACCACTTGGCAAACCCAAAAACAACCAAAACTAACAGGTTTATGTTTAGGAAGGTTTTAGTTCCTAAACCCTGAACGCTAAACCCAAGTGACATCCGTACTACAAGTCTGATCAGGCGATATACATAGATGTGACCTACCTGTCTAGTTTGAGGTACTTGTGGCTGCAGCAGCATGCCAGCAGACAGCAAAAC
The DNA here is from genome assembly GCA_002588565.1 of Coelastrella sp. UTEX B 3026. NCBI lineage: Eukaryota > Viridiplantae > Chlorophyta > Chlorophyceae > Sphaeropleales > Scenedesmaceae > Coelastrella > Coelastrella sp. UTEX B 3026. The sequence continues at coordinate 23,647 of NSMO01014384.1, read as the reverse complement.
ATCAACGGCTCATTTGCTGCTGCTGGCGATGCTGCTTTTAGTTTGCCGCAGTGCAATATGCATGTGTGCATTCGCAGATTCCAGCCGGAAATCACATACATATAGAATACAAGCGTCAGTCATGAGAGTAGTTGCATGGATGAGTATGAGCAGGATATACCAAAAACAACCAGCTTATACGCAATGCGTGTGCCAAGCGGACGCCGGAGTCAAAATTTAAGCTGAGAGCGACCCAACAACCAAATGCTCTGCACAATGACACCCTGAGAAACACAGAGCATGCAACATGCGTCATTAGCACCACTAATGTGCTAGCCTACCTGTCTAGTTTGAGGTACTTCTGGTTGCATCAGCATGTTAGCAGACAGCAACATTAGCGGCTCGTTTGCTGCTGCTGGTGATGCTGCTACAGCTGACCCGCGTTGCAAACTCCCACGCGTGTGCACTCCTGGATTCCAATTGGCAAACCCTAAACCCTACACCCTAAACAACAAGCCCCCTAAACACTAAGCCTAACTGACATTCACACTAGAAGTCTCATGAGGGTGGTTACATTAAGTACCTACCTGTCCAGTTTGAGGTACGCGTGGCTGCATCAGCACCAGCAGACAGCAACATCAGCTGCTTGTTTGCTGGTGCTGCTGCTACAGCTTGCCACAGTGCATACTTTAAGTGTGCATTCCTCTGTTCCAATCGGTGAACCCAAAATAACAACATTAGGTTTAGTTCCTGAACCCTGAGGCCTAAAACCTAATCGTCATTCGACTACAAGTGTCATAAGTGATTAGATAGATGTGACCTACCTGTCTAGTTTGAGGTACTTGTGGTTGCAGCAGCATTCCAGCAGACAGCAGCATCAAAGGCTTATTTGCTGGTGCCAGTGTTGCTGCCACTGCTGCTGCTGATCCTGGCAGCGGTATTTGCAGTATATTGAGCCCCAGGCCAATGATGCCGGCCCAGAGCACTGGCTGCACCACCAGCAGCTGAACAGCATCAATTGGTTTGCCGCCACCCACTACAACCCTACAGGGCAGGCGGACACAAGCAGGGTGCATTCAGATCAGTGTTTCACGCTGCTGCTGCTGCTGATCCTGGCAGCGGTATTTGCAGTATGTTGAGCCCCAGACCAATGATGCTGGCCCAAAGCACTGGCTGCACCACCAGAAGCTGAACAGCATCAGTTGGTTTGCCACCACCCACTACAACCCTACAGTGCAGGCAGACACAAGCTGGTTGCATTCAGATCACTGTTATTACGCTGCTGCTGCTGCTGCTGCTCCCAGCCATCCATCGAAAACCTGATGATGAAAGGAAGACAAACAGTGTGAAACATTTCTTCATAGAAGCCGACACCAATAACAGAATGCACTGCGTAGAAGATACAGAGAAGAACAAAGTCATCTGCGTACCGTCTGGACGCCAGTGCTGCCTCTGCTGCTCCTTCTGCTGCTGTTGCGCACTGCCACAACTCCATAGGTGCCACTAACTTGCCGTCCTCCCATCGTCCTGCTGTAAGCTTGCCGCTGCTGAATGTTCGGACACCTGTGCCGGACATGACGCCTCCTGCCCATTCACCTTCATACATACCACCCTGCAGGACAAAAATAACATGTTATTTTGCCTACTGTTGTGACAAACGTAACTGTTAGAATGTGTGTCAAAATATCCGATGCCTTGACGGGTGCCAATTATTGTGCTATAAGGGGCCCACACTTGAAGGCAGCTGCATAAGGCAGATAACTCCGTTCACGATACACCACCCTGCAGTGAATGATAGCACAGAATTAACACTCTGTAGCTCATGAAGTGCGGCAAAGAGTAGTGTACAACAAAACATCATATGTCGTGGTGTGTGTGTGTGTGGGGGGGGGGGGGGGGGGGGGGCTTGTTGTAGAGT
>NSMO01014384.1:0-21740 GCA_002588565.1 Coelastrella sp. UTEX B 3026 | reverse complement strand
AAAAAGATGTAGTGTAAAGAAAGGAAGAGAGCAGAAAGAGTGGGAGGAGGGAGGGGGTGGGGGTGGGGGGGGGGGGGGGGGGGGGGGGGGGGGGGGGGGGGGGGGCTGCTTTGTGCCACTGCTGAATGTCCGGACACTGGTGCCAGACATCACGCCTCCTGCCCATTCACCTTCATACATACCACCCTGCAGAGTATATCATGTTATCTTGCCTACTGTTGTGACTAATGTAACCGTTATGATGTGTGTCAAAATTCCGATGCCATACTGGGCGCCAGTCACGGTTGAATGAGGGGCCCACACTTATAAACATCTGCATAAGGCACACATGTTTATTCGCCTTGATGTACACTACCCTGCAGTGGATATAACACAGAAATAACAGTCTGTAGCTCATGAAGGGCAGCAAAGAGTAATTTCTTGGAATCTATGACGTAAAACATGATTTGTCGTGTTTGGGGGGCTTCAGGCTGCATTGTGCCGCTGCTGAATGTTCGGACACCTGTGCCAGACATCACACCTCCTGCCCATTCACCTTCATACATACCACCCTGCAAGCCAAACATAACATGTTATATTGCCTGTTGCTGTGGCAGATGTAACGTTACAGTGTTCTTCACAGCATTCAATGTCACAATGGGTGCCGCACATACAAGAGTCTGCACTGCTACTGGGCGCTGACATCATATTGGATGGCTTCACCACAGTGACAGTGAGTTCTTCATCCAAGCCACATCGTCGGAAAAATTGACCCCTCTTCCTAAGCGGGTCTGAGTAAGCGCCCTGCTGAGGAAGCCCGGCTTCTGGCAGCGCAGTGATTCGGAAGTGTGGTTTACCGCGTTCGGAAACGGGTCTGCAGGCAGTGGGGGTTGGCGTAAGGGGGGTCTGCCAGTGATGATGGTGTACACACGTACCTTAGGGAGTATACTCCCCATCTTCATCGATATCATCATTACAAGCATTTCAGCAAGAATGCACAACAATAATCAGTGTAAAGCATCCCTTTGTAATGGACAAACCATACACAACCCCACCACAAAGAGATCTGCACGCCCGCAGAGGACACGCAGCAGGGGCAAATACAGCCAAAAAATGCAATCACCCAACATACCTTGGGAAAGTAGTACACACCCCTGCCATCTTTGAGGTTGTTTCTCCATTCGCCCTCATAGCGGGCACCGCTTGCATATCTGCAAACACCAAATACAGCAACCATTGATTAGTGCGCAATGCCGGTCGGTGCTAATCACTGATCGGTGTAGCGTAGGGTTTGCAGGCGCCCCAGCAAAGTCGACTTGATGGCGGGTAACTCTCGCCAGATACATTGAAGCTTATTTGGCAGGACGATTGGTGTCTTCCCAAGCACCGATGATCAGTGGTCTCAAAACTCGGTGGTTTGTCCATTCAACCTCATTGCGAGCACCGCTTGCATATTTGCAAACGAACACACGAAGACACCAAAACATCGCTTGACAAGCCTTTGCAGCAGCTACCACCCTGCTCGGTTACATATTCAGCGCCGGCGCAATTGAGTAAACAGGACGGGACAGCGACTATGCCGATACTTTCGACCGGTGAGTTTGCAGGAAGACCAGCAAAGTCGATATGATATACGGAGGGATATTCTTGCCAGATGCATTGAAGGGTTTAGGGTTTGGGATTTAGGGTAGGGTTACCCTACCCTAAACCCCAAACCCTGTGAAGCTTCACAATTTTTTTTGACAGTCTCCTGTGCACTCTGGGCATGATGCAGGTGCTCCATGAGCTCACTGCATGAGCGTTCTTCAAAAACTGATGATCAATGGTCACAAAAGTTGGTTGCTGTGGCGGTCTTTATGCGAACACAGACTCCCAGCATTCTCTACCCAGCGCCTACCCTTTCTGTGTGTATGTTTATATATTTCGCAAACAGCACCATTTTTATATGCAGACCAATGGTTCCAGCCAAAAGCAGTCATCAACTAATAACCAACTACTGCTGAAGAACACATGCTTATGGCACAAATCCTGCGTATTTGTATATGTATATACCTAACACTATCTGGGTGTTCAAGTGCCCAAGATCTATGCTGTTGTGTCCAAGGTTCAAACCTAAACCCTTAACCGTTCAAACCTAAACCCTAAACTGGGTTGTGTGGGTTTTTCCTAGGGTTCAAGTAACCAATCCCTAAACCACAAACTGGGTGGGTACTTACGTATACACACCAAGTCCCTCTTTCGATAAGCCTCGCCATTCACCCCTGTATGTGCCTCCATCATCGTGTTTATATGATTCAGGGAACGCTGGTCCAGCAGACGCGGATAAAAGGTAACTGCCACCATATACTGCAGATGCAACAGTAGAAATGCAGAAGCAAAGGCATGCTGATGTTGTTGTTGCCTTGGAGAGCCGGTGCAGCTACTGAGCTGGCAATGCACTGCTGCTGCACGAGCGACGGCGGCTGCGGAGAAATGCAGCACTGCTGCAGCTGCCCTCTCCGGGCTGCTGCTTACGGGGCCCTTGTCTGCACTGCTGCTGCTGCAACAACTGCTGCTGCCGGCGCTTCTGCCAGTGCTGCTGATGCTGCTGCTGCTGCTGGTGGTGTTGGTATTGGTGCTGCTGTCGCTGCTGGTGCCAAAGGTGGTGCTGCTGGTGCTTGTGCTGCTGGTGTTGCTGCTGATGCTGCCGCTGCCAGCCAATCACCTGCGTACCACGCACTACTGTAGACCCTGCACAACCTGATCACCTGCTAAGGTGTTGGCAACGATGGCACTGACAGCTGCAACCGGGCCCCTATCCGCACTGCTGCTGCTGCTGCTGGTGCTGCTCTCGCCGGAGGTGCTAGTGGTGGTACTGGGGCTGGTGGTGGTGGTGGTGCTGCTGCTGCTGCTGCTGCCAGACAACTCCTGTACACGACACACTGCTCAATACCCTGCACAACCCAATCACCCGCTAAGGTGTTGGCACTCATGGCACTGGGCAGCTGATACAGGGCACCTGTCTGCACTGCTGCTTCTGCTGCTGCCGCTGCTGGTGCTTGTGCTGCTTGTGCTGCTGTGCTGCTTGTGCTGCTGTGCTGCTGCTAGCTGCCCTACAACACACTAGGCACCAATAGCACCCAAGCCCACCACCACTTGGGACAACCTTCTGCAGTGTTGCAATGATGGCACTGCCGCCGCTACAGGCCCCCTCTCTGGTCTGCTGCTGCTGCTACTGTTGGTGCTGGTGCTTGCGCTGCTGCTGCTGCTGTTGCTGCCAGCTGACCACAAATACACTAGGCACTGATAGCACCCAAATGCACAACAATCTCTGACAACCTGCTAAAGCCTAGCAATGATAGTGCTGGAAGCTGCTACGAGGGCCCTCTCTGCACTGGTGTTGCTGGTGCTGCTGGTGCTGGTGCTGCTGCTGTGTTGCTGTCGCTGCTGGTGCTGCTGCTGGTGCCAGCCAACGTCCTTCATCCCAGGCACTACTCATGACCCTGCACAACCTGATCACCTGCTAATGTGTTGGCAATGATGGCACTGACAGCGGCTACGACACCGGCTGGTCCCGCTAATGCCTCAATGAAGGGTATAGCTATACCCGGGGCATCTGAACCGACTGAAGCTCCAGACAGCAATGCTCTCTCCCGCTTGTGTTTGCTTTTGAATCTGTACCTGCAAAGCGTGCAGTCAGGCGTAACGTGCAATATATCCTGCGTGTAACTGATTGCGGTAGACCGGGTCAATGCCGAGCTTACCATGTAAAGGCTGCAGCTGCTGCAGATGATGCCACCACTACAGCTCCACCTAGCAGCGCAGGCGACGACACCGGCGGTAACCTGCGATACAGCAGTATAGCATATTAGCAGTAATGGAATACTCCAAGCGGACTGCCGATGCCAGCCTGCTGCGAAACTGTACTTACGAGTTGCACGATTGCAGGATGAGAGCGGGTAGCGTGAGATATCCAGCTAATCTTTGGGCCGCCTGTGAAACCCATCCAGCATTTAGCGTGTTTGATAACTGTTTTAGGCTAGTGGATATGGTGACCGCTCAAGCACCGCGTCACCTCTGCATCCGTCACTGAGAACAGCTGTGCAGAACGGAGTTGATAGCCTATGAACAGGAGTGCCCCGCACTCAGCTGTACGTGCGGCAACAGCCAGAACACTGTTCTCCATCTGGCCCAGCTAGCTAGAGGCCATGCCAGGTAACTGCAGGCCCAGCATGGGTGTGTACATGTTCAGGACTTACAGTCAGCAAGTCAATGCTGTTTGCCAACCAATCTGCAAATCAAGATGATCAGGCAGCTGCAGCATGGCCGATCGTTCGCAAAGGTATTGATTGAGGTTATAATGCCCACTATGTGTTGACAAAGGTTGCAGCCTGGTTAAAACCATTGTAACAGGCAGGGGTGGACAAACTTGGCCAGTGTCAGGTAGGTACTGGGGCCAGCACCTACTTGGCTGTAGCCACACCAAGGTTGTGTGTGTGAATATTGCAGAAGCTGCATCGGGAGGCCCAGCCACCCGCCCCCTCTGTGGCCGGGGCCTCCTGGCAACCAGCTGCGGCAGCTGCAGTCACAAAGATACAGGAGGCAAAACAGACGCCACCGCCGGGAATTGAACCCGGGCCTCCTGCGTGACAGGCAGGGATACTGACCACTATACTACGGCGACCTCCAAGGTCGTGACTCAGCTGCTACTGGTAGCTGGGCGGATAGGCGGATGCTCAGCAGGCGTCCCGAGCCACATATGACCAGTAAACTTGAAAATCTGCAACTTTCCAAAAATTGGGTTTATCACATGTTTAACAACATACATATAACATGTTAATGACAACAAACGATATACAATACCAACAGCGAGCTCATGGACCCCAATATGCTGAACTTGTTTTAGTGCACAGTCTGCCATCAGCATGCAGATTTGCTGCTTTGGCCAGGTCTGCTTGAATCAGAACACCCTAGCAGGCTTCAACAGCAACCAACAAAGATTGCCCCTAGAACAGCAGTAGTAACCGTGCCATGTAGCACGAGACATAACGGATACATAGTTGCGGGCATATTCAGCGGTGACGTCCAGCATGTGAGTCACCATTAGCTGCAGCAGAAGCAAAAGCATCCAAAATGTAACCTCTATTGATTGTGTTCAGATAAACTGATCAGAGCCTATGAATATCAGCCCCACACATTTCATGCAGTCCATACCCAGACATCTTGGCAGTCAAACCACACCAGGCAACTGCAGGCGTCACAAGGCCGCGGACAAATATTTCAACAACTTACTCGGGTTGAGATCCAGACAGAGCCTGGGCTATGCACACATACAACTGTACACGAATGACCTATCATAGGCTATAATAGCCATCTGCCAGTCATACGATGCACAGAACCCTCCAGCCTCCACACCAACTACTAACAACACTCACCGCTGATTCTGACACAAGCTCAAAGCAGCAACATCCAAAGTCGTGCACTACACATATTTCCAGGCGCCAGCTGCTGACGCAGCCACATAGTATTAGAGTAGCATGCCTAAGCCCGTACCACAGCACACCACATCCTCACAACTAAAAAAGGACGGCATTCATTTGTCGTACTGGTCCAGAGCGGCAGGAGAGAGCAGTAGCGGTTAACATTTATTATGCTAGGGCTTCTCAACAACGGTTGACGTAACCAATGTTACGTTTGCCACAGTATGCCAAAAACTCATGTTGTGCTGAGTCCGATGCCATCTCAAGCTGCTGAGTATGCTCAGCAGCCACAAACTTTGTGGCTTAAAGTAAGCATGCTAGCAGCGCTGCCATTAGATGCTAGCAAAGCTCTCAGACTCTGTGTCAGGTCCCATGCCAACAGCCAACCACAACAAAGCTTATCTGATTGTTGTATTCCTCTATAGGCATTCAACACCAGCCAACATCACCTATCGCACGTTTCCCACACTCAGCCAGCAGCTCCTGATAATGCGATGAGCTTGCCGTCGTCGCGAAGCGCCGCATATGCTCAGCAGCCACAAAGTAAGCATGCCGCAATGCTTGCAAGGCTGTCGGTCTTTGTATTGGATCCCAAGATAACAACCGCTGTAACAGACGCACAGCTAAAGCACCCTCAAGTCCCACACGTTGTGGGTCTCTGCTTTTGATCAGTTTTAGCAGAGCTTCATCACAACAGTCCCAGGGGAGGGGCAGGGCGCCAGCTTCTGGTGGGTGGGCAGAGGTGGGGTTTGCATCCTGTGATTTGGTGTTTGGAGTTGATGACGCTTTGGGGTGTGTTTGCGACTTGACCTGCAGGAAGAAAGTCATGAGCAAAAACCCAGGTCAGCTACAATGTGTAACCCCCTTCCCACCACGTGTGCGAGAGATGACCACAGGCAATCTATGGCTCCAGCCTTTCTTGCTAGGAGTGAGACAACAGCTGCCTCTCCTCAACTGGGTCCCTTGTCAGTGCCTTTGGCTTTCTATCGTATTGTTGGCCTATTGCAGCATCTAAACACTGGTGTATCAAAACGCAAATGCATCCTACCTAGGTGAATGCCCGACCACGCAAGTCCCCTGAGCAAGCACAGCAGTTGCCTCATTTGGGCTGCCTCCGGCTGGGTCGGCAGTTGCTGGTCTACTGTATTGCTCTTCTAGCCTGAAAGGCCATGATACAAACATTGCTAATGCAGAAAGCATGCTACAACAGAAGCTGAAAGCAAATAACTTCAACATTCCAAACCAAACAGCATCCAGCACATGAAAACCTACCCTAGGTGGATGATATAAAGCTCCCTATCACCAATCTGTTTGAGCAATAACAGCAGCTGCCTCTCCTCGGCTGGCCTCCTACCATGTGCATCTGATGCTTCAGCATCACTATCCGAGGGAGAGATGGTGTTGATGAAGCAACATATGCATATGGTAGAAGGCCAGCACATCATGGTCCCAGTTGCAAGACAGCTTGTGTCTGTCGGCCATTCAGCCTGAAAGGCTGGAATCAAACATTGTCAACATCGACGAAAGAAAGAAGCATGCTAAAGGTGAATGTGGGAAGCAAATGACTCACAACAATGCAGAAACAAACAGCATCTATAGGGCTAGCTGACTCACAACAACCTACCCTAGGTGGATAGATAAAAAGCTCCACATCACCAACATTCTTGAGCAGGTACAGCAGCTGGCCTTTCTTACAAGTGCAACTGCTGGTGCATTGCATTATTGGCCTTTCAGCCTACAAGGCCATGATGCATACATTGCTGAACTAGCAAGCGTTCCAAATTAACAAGCAAGCTAAACCACAAAGCAGATAATCTGAACAATGCTAACATACAAAGCATCATGCAGTTGATCAAGCGCACGGCAACCTACCCTAGGCGGATAAATGCACAGCTCAATGAGGCCCCGCAGCAACTACAGCAGTTGGCGATCTTCTGCAGGCCTCCATTGCAAGTGCAACTTCTGGTGCATTGCGTTGTAAGCCTTCTAGCCGGAAAAGCCATGACTCAAGCATTGCTACCAATTGCTAGAACAGAAAGGAAATAGTATATTTCAACCTACCCTAGGTGGATAAATGCACATCTCCATAAGTCCCCTGAGTAGATACAGCAGTTGACGCTCTTCTGCAGGCCGCCCTTGCAAGTGCAACTGCCGGGGACTTGCACTATTGGCCTTGCAGCCTGAAAGGCCGTGATTCACTCATTGCTGAACCAAGAAGCATGCCAAATCATTAACCAAGCTAAGATATAAAGCAGATAACTCGAACAAGCTAATACACAAAGCATTAGGCAGTTGATCCAGCATGCAGCAACCTACCCTAGGCGGCTCAAACCTACCCTAGGCCTGCCTTGCAAGTGCTGGCGCATTGCATTGTTTGTCATGATTCAAGCATTGCTACCATTTGCTAGAACAGAAAGCAAGCACCACACTGCAACCTACCCTAGGCGGATAAATGCACAGCTCCATGAGGCCCCGCAGCAAGTAAAGCAGTTGGCGCTCTTCTGCAGGCCTCCCTTGCAAGTGCAACTGCCGATCTACTGCAGCACGTGTGCGTGGTGAGGGTGTGAATACTGCTGGGGTGCCTAGCACCAGCTCAAGCATCACAACCCCAGCACTCCAGATGTCATAGGCATGAAGCTTAGATGTGCCAGATGCAAGCGGGTGGTGGTACCTGCGTGCAGTTCCACCGCAACCAGTATACTTGGCATGCAGGCAGAGAAGAAGAAATAAGAACAAGCGCAGTTCGACTTGCAGTTGCAGCACGTGCAGCACGTGTGTGACAATGCATGAAACCTGGACAATGTCATGCCACAAGCAACGAGGTGGCAGTGCCTGCAAAGGGAGCAAGTACAACCAGCAGACTTCAGTATGCTGATCAGCGCAGTGCTTCAGTATGCTGATCAGCGCAGTGCAACTGCCGGTCTACTGCAGCATGTGTGCGGGGTGAGGGAGTGAACACTGATGGGGTGCCCAGCACCAGCTCCTGCACCTCCACGCCAGCACTCCAGACGTCATAGGCATGAAGCTTGGACATGCCAGATGCAAGAGGATGATGATACCTAGCAGAGCAGGTGCAGACACGAAAGATTTCAGGCATGGTAGATGTATTTTCCAAGTTGTTGCATCTGCAAGACATGTATGCTGGGCATGGCCAGTTGTAGATCTAGCATCGCAACCCCAGCACTCCATATATCATAGGTATGAAGATTGGACATGCCACATGCAAGCGGGTGGTTGTACCTACGGGCAATGTTTACAAGCAACCAACCAACTTTAGAAAACAAGTGTGGTCAACAATATGCCAACCAGTATGGTTAAAGTGCAAGTGACAGCTGCAACAGGTGTGCGGGGTGAGGAAGTGAAGACTGATGGGGTGCCGAGTACCAGCTCGAGCATCACCACGCCAGCACTTCACATGTCATAGCCATGAAGCTTAGATGTGCCAGATGCAAGCGGGTGGTGGTACTTGCAAGCAGTCTTGGTGCATAGCTTAGTGTGTATCAATAGGCGGCTAATGATTGCGGAGATTTCCGGGTTAGTGACAACACAGATGGCGTCCACATTACTGAAGATTTGAAGCACTTGGTGCATAGCCCTGGGTAAGCTGTCCAGACTCAGGCCTTCAGCTCTCTGACCCCCAGATCCTTCTCGCTCCCACATATGTAGCTGGTGCTAGTTACTATGAGACAGCAGCACTAAAAAATATTTGACTTCTGACCTGAATACGGCATCAATTCCAAAAGACGGCCGCAACACACCTGCTACCGAACAACACTTCAGGTGGTGCAATTTCCAGATCTGGAATATACTCTAGAGTAAGCTCATCCAGACTTGGCCCTTCAGCTCACTGACCCCCAGTCCTTCCTGCTCCTACGTATGTAGCTGGTGCTAGTTAGTATCAGACACCAGCACTAGTTACTATGAGACACCAGCACTACATAATATGTTGCAAAGAGGGGGGCAACACAAACCTGCTGCCAAACAGCACTTCAGGTGGTGCATACTCCAGAGTAAGCTCATCAAGACTCGGCCCCTTGGCTTGCTGACCCCCTGGTCCTTCTTGCTCCTACGTATGTAGCTGGTGCTAGTCACTATGAGACAGCAGCACTACAGAATATGTTCCAAAGACACACATACCTTCTTCCAAACAACCCTTCAGTTGGTGCATACTCCAGAGTAGGCTCATTCAGACTCGGCCCTTCAGCCCCCTGACCCACCTGTCCATCTAGCTCTCTTGTATGCAGCCGGTGCTAGTCAACACACTACAACAACACTACAGAGTATGTTCCAAAGACAGTCGCAACACACACCTGCTACCGAACAGCACTTCCGGTGGTGCATATTCCAGAGTGAGCTCATCCAAACTCGGCCCTTCAGCTTCCTGACCCCCGGGTCCCTCTTGCTCCCACGTACACAGCTGGTGCTAATCAACTTTCTACAACAGCTAAATGATACTGACAAACATGTCCCAACAACGGCCGCAAGAAACACACCCGCTACCGAACAGCACTTCAGGTGGTGCATATTCCAAATTAAGCTGATCAGGACTCTCATCTTCCTGACTCTCTGGTCCTTCTTGCTCCCTCGTATGCAGCTGGTGCTGGTTAACATACTACAACAACACTACAGAGTATGTTCCAAAGACAGTCGCAACACACACCTGCTACCGAACAGCACCACAAGTGGCGCATATTCCAGAGTAAGCGCATCCAAACTCGGCCCTTCAGCTTCCTCACCCCCTGGTCCTTCTCGCTCATACGTATGTAGCTGGTGCTAGTTACGCTACGAAACAAAGATGGCCGCAAGACACACACCTGCTCCCAAACAGCACTTCAGGTGGCGCATACTCCAGAGTAAGCTCATCAAGACTCGGCCCTTCCGCTTCCTGAACCCCTGGTCCCTGTCGCCGCCGCCCATAGAGCCCAGCACTGATGCTTCGCTCATCCACGGCTGACCCAAAGTCGATCAGCCTCAAATGCAATGCCAGAGGATCTGGCACAGCAGAATGCTGCTCGCTGCCTTGCTGCTCAGCATTCAAAGGCCTAACCAGCAAGTTCTCGGGCTTGACGTCCCTGTGGCTGATGTTGGCTGCATGGACGGCTGCTAGAGCTTGTAAGAGCTGCTCCATGACGGATGCGACGAACAGATTGCCGGCCGGGGACGATCGGACGTCAGTCCACCATTTGCTAGGGCCAACAATAGACAGTCTGGCGGTGCCGGCGCCGGAGTCTGAGGGGTCGTCGTCACTGTCTGTAAGTTGGGTGGGCTCATACACCACGTTGTGCAGTGACTTGCCTTCATTCTGCAAGTATAACACACACATGGAAGTGATGATGACGAGCCTGGGATAGCCTGTTGTTGTCAGACCTGAGATTGTTAGTTTGGTGGGGTTGAGCACCAAGTCTTGCAATGACCGGCCTTCAAGCTGCAAACCATGCATATGCCAGAAAATGGTACAAGCCCAGGACAGCCTATTGTCAGAGTGCCAATGCTGTACTGTGTTTGTAGCAGCGTAGGCTCTTACATCTAGTTGTGAAGGTGAAAACCCTGCATTTTGCAATGCAGATAAATGCAAACACATGATATGGATGCCAAGAGCAGCCTATTTGTGTCAGAGAGCCAGTGCTGTGGTGTGCCAGTTAGCTGTGTGGGCTTGGGTGTCAGATGTGAACCCAAGACACCCTGCGTTCTACAATGCAGACACATGCAAAAGCGAGCCCAGGGCGACCTGTTTGTGACAGAGCGCTACTGCTGTGGTGTGTTTGTTAGCCGTGTGGGCTTATACATCAGATTTGAACTTGAACGCCCGAGTTTGACCGAGGGCCACGTGGCTACCACATATACTGCTGTACAGCTACTCATGACGCAATTCTGCAAAGCTTATACGTATACATGCAACTGGCACGCACGTTGCGTGGCTGATGTGCAACCCCTCATATATCGCTACATAGATAGGATAGAGCTCACAGATAGTATGGCTGGTGGATGCTATATAGATGTTGCTAGACATATAGAACAGGCTGCTGCCACTTGCTCACCTGAAAAACCAGCCACACATCACCCTCTGGGTATCCAGTAAAGCCCTCCACAAATCGCACCAGATGGTCATGCCCAGCCAAAAGCACAGATGCATTAACACTGCCTGCCGTCGTCTTCTGCCTCATGATTGCCTGCTCCTGCTGGACTTGCAGCTGCAAGTCCTTCTTGCGCTTTTCCAGCAGTTGGCCGAAGTAGGCCTCCCTCAAAGCTGACCGTTTGACAGCTTCACCCCCGTCTCCAGAGACCCGTTTCAAAACCAGGGTTTCACCATTCTTTAAGCCCTCATCACTGCTAGTCGATGCTGCACCCGACTGAACCCCAACCTTTATGCCTTTCCCACGCAGTATCTTTGAGGTATGCATGTTGGAGTTGTCAGAGTCGGCTGTGCTTAGCTGTGTAGCTAACCACACCTCACCAAAGTGGCCCCGGCCAGCTTGCTTGCCTAGCCTATACCGATTTTGAAAAACATCCGAGGATAAATGGCTCAATACACCACTAGTAACTTCCAGAGCATGCTCAGAGTCATCAGCAGCCACTGAGGGCTCTTGGTGCTCCAAAATAACATCTGACGTAACGTGCCTAACATGTGTATCAATGGGGTGTGGCAATGCATGCTGCAAACCAGGATGCCGACTCAAGAGTGCTCTACCAGGCCTACTAGTTGCAACAAACAGTAATCCAGCCCTAAACCAAGGCCCAACACCAGTACTGACAGCAAAACCAGGATGCTCAGCATGCTGATGCAGCTGGTCAGTTGCGCCTCCACCGCCGCCACCCCACAACGGCTCAACAAGATTCTCATTGGACACGTCACCCACAACTACATGCTTTCGGCGGTCTAGCCCTTGGCTCTGGGCAGTTGTTGCCCTTGCTGCATCTGCTGCGAACTCATGCAAGGGCAATGCCGCCAGAGCCGCAACAACAGCGGATAAGCCAGCACCGCCACGGACGAACTGAACACCTGGATCCGCAGCCGTCCCAACGAGACACGCAGACATGAACCCCTGGGCGTCGCCCACTGTACTTAGCTGAGTTGCTTTGCCGGTATCACCGTGTGTCAAGCCAGGGGGCATTTCTGCAGGCTGTCCCTGCTGAAGTTTCTCCTGCAGCAGTGACTGGCAGAGTTGCTCGCCTGTTGCTGGTGCTTGTGGGTGTGCTGCTGGTGCTGCATGTGGCTGCTTGTTACCGGGTGCGGCCAATGCCCTGCTTGCTGTGTGGTCGAGCAGCAAGCCTGTGGGCTGTGCATGCCTGCGGGAAGAACACAGTCACTTTGTCTTGCACCCCTGATGCTGATTGCTTGTGGTAACGATTAACACATGGACAGCAGCTTTAGAGGACTATGCAATGCGTGATACATCACCTGCTAGCATGCCGGAGACACACAGACCATCCCCTCTACCCAACAAGATGCCAGCAGCTTCCTAGGAGCGGCCCTTGACTGCTCAATTATCAGTTTTGCAGTGACCACTGCCCGGCAAAGGCAGCACTTTCCTCCTGTTACCGCTGCAGCATGCAAAATTTGAGGGCTAACAGCTGTAATGATATCATGTTTTACCTTGCAACACTTGCAGAGCCATACTTGTTCTGATGTCCAGCCTCTGCACGCTGTTTTAGGCCTTTGTGGTGTGTAGCAGGTGCCAGCACCTCATCAGTACCAAGCAAAGGGTGCACATGTACATGGTTCGCCTCGGCACTCACGGCTTTAGCCACCACATCCAGGAGTAGATAGCTGTGCGGAGCTGCCGCCACAGGGGCCGCTGCAGGAGCCCCATGACTGGCATGCTGCGAAGAGCTGATTATGCCGTCACAGACTACCACGCCCTTCGCATCTGCGGGTTCCTTGGCTGACTCCTGTGTCCTGCTGTCTGTGGCTGCAGTAAAATCCTGGCGGAGCGTCTCAGAAGAGCTGTCATCATGACCTGGCACAACCTTGGTTCCCCCATTACTGCTGACACTATCTGCTGATGAACTATGAGCAAGCATATGCTTAGGCCCCACAAACAACCCCTGCTCTGTCTCAACCAACTCATGTATGTCGCAAAGTGACAAGCTCACACCCAGTGATTGCAACGCCTGGATGTCAGCCTCTGTGACAATGTGCAAGCTATCCGGCTCTGCCACAACATCAGTGCCGTCGCTTGAGCACTTGGAATGTGCAGCAAGCCTTGAAACAGCAATTGTATCAGAATTGCCAACATATGAGACTAGGTTCTCAGACCCACTGCTTGCAACAGAGGCCACAGTACTTGGCTGAGAAGCAGCTAAGCAGGTCTGGTTTGTGCTTACGGTTCCAGTACTAGCTGTTGGCACACCAATCCATTGCTTAACAAAGCCCAGTACTGCATGCAAAGCCGACAGCAGCACGTCCCACGCAGCATGCAAAGACCACCCTTTCGCGCCACTGCTGACGCCCTTTCCTGCTGGGAACTGCACACCCGCCAGCGCCCTAACATCCAGAATAGCAACCGCCAAGTTGTCCATAGACATCCGGTTGTACGCCTCACCAACTATACGCAAAGCTATAGCCTGTGGCAATGTGTAAGGGCTTTCAATACCAGTCGGGTGTTTGCAGTAGCCATACGTGGGGTCTCCTGTGGAGCCATCATAAATGTAGTCCACATCAGGAAACTCTTGGTTGATGCCACTGCTGTCATCTGAATACTGCCCACCTGTGAGGACACACAGGCAGCGTGCTAAGCTTAGTGAGCTGCATCTGCTGATTGCCACCTTCTTGCAATCTTCAGGTTTCGGTACCATCAAAAGCAGCAACCTCAGATAAGAACATCCACACAAACTGCATCCTCAACTTTCCCAACCCCGCAGATGTGACAACAGCACTGACTCAGGTAAGAGTCTTATTGAAATGGGGCACTGGCATAATCCCCAGCATCTCTCTGCTGCCCCAGGCACACATGACTTGGTAATCACCAACTAATCCACATCCAATGGCACTGTGGGTGAGTCATACAGCATGTGTGGTGGCTCCCCAGGCTGCACAAGCACACACCTGCTGCGTCGTCATCATCCTGCAGCTCACACTGGCCCAGCTGGCTGGTGGCACCGCTAGTCTGACAGTTCATAGGAGGTGCTACTTCCTGCTGGCGGACACGGACTTCTGTTGCTGTGGCATCGGGCATAATGTCTGCATGCCGATTCCTGTCTTCCACAAGCTGTTCCTGTGGCAGTCCTCCAGCTGAAGCAACTGCTGCTGGCTCGCCAGGCTGTTCCTGCACTGCCACGCCGCTGCTGGCGTTACGCCTGGCTCTGCGCCGCCTGAGCAGGGGCCTAACATCAAACTCCGCTGCTTCTGCAGCCTCCTGCACTTGCTGCTGTGGTGTGCAGTCGCAACAGCCTATCAGCGCTGCAACCTTGTCTTGGTCTGCAACACTGGACCCGCTGCTGGGCCCCTGCAGCAGCTGCGCAGCAGGTGCCGCCACTCGGCCAGCAAGTGCCAGAGGTGGTGGCGGCGGCAAAGCTGTCGGTACTGTGTTTGAACCGCTCCAAACCGCCCAAGCATGCTGGCAGACCTCGTCTGCACTGAGCGCCTCGAATATCCCATCGCTAGCAAGCACTACGAATGCATCCCCCGGCTGAAGTTCATGAGTGCTAATTTCTGGGGTTGGTATCACTCCCTGGTCCTGAAACCCTAAGTCTCCAAAGGACCGGGTGACTTCCAGCTCACCCCTGACTCGCGGTTTGCCGGTGGGTCTTTCAGGGTTCACAGAAACCTCTCCACCTGCCGCTCTGATGCGGGTGGCCTCCTGCGCATTTGCTGGTGTGTGTTCAGATGTCAGGGGTATGGCACTCAGGGTCAGTTCGGGAGCATCCTGTGGGCTATCTGACCTGGCGCTACAGATACCTGTGATGTTGCCGTCATCTGTTCGGTAGGCATCGCTACTGCTGCCAGCATGCTTCATGAGAGCATGGCAAGTGCTGGCTGCGGCATGGGGCCCATGGCCAGTAGCTTGCTGATTTGTACTGCCGGCTGCAGCTACGTAGGGGATGATATCCTTGCTGCTATCGGCTCTGGTGCTGCTGGCTGGCGGTTCTGTGCGTGCAGCAGTGCCAGACCGCTGATTGCGCTGCTTTCCTGCAGCACTGCTGTTGTGCGGCAGCAAGTCCTTCCTTTGTTCAGGACTTTCAGTACTTCTGCTTTCCATGCTGCTGCTGCTCCTGCTTGTGCACATGATGGCCCTGGAGTTGCCGACGTTTCCAATAAGCAGCTGCCCACCAGCCAACACAGCAAACACTGCTGTGGAGCCGTCGTGCCCATCCCAAGCTGCTCCTGCAGCTGCTGATGCTGCTGAGACCTCTCCTGCACCCGCTACACTGCCTTTACTGCTATCCTGAGCTGCAGGTTGCTGCAACTGAATAAGGGTGTTGCTGTTGCCACAAGCGCTATCTGCAGGAGAAGCTGTGCTGGTGTTTGTTGCTGCACCCAGCGTGTGTGCTTGTCGTGCCTGGCGAGCCTTCTGCAGGAATGCTTTGTTGAGCTGCTCAGCCATTGCTGTAAGGTTTGCTTGCAGCTCTGGTGTGTCTATGGAGCAGCTGGACCTCCATGCTGCTCCAGCTGCTGCACGGACCAGTGGGTGCAGCTGCTGTTGCAGCATGTCGCAAGCAGCAGACCCTTCGTGACCATCATACACTGCAGCAGCAAACGTACAAAAAACTCGTTGATTGCCCATTGCAACCTCTTAAGCTGCATTTGCTGCTTTTGCTATGAGAAGGTATCTGGATTTGTGGATCCAAATCGGCAGTTGTAGTGCAGGCTGTCAGATATGCCCTGCAGCAAAGGGCTTGCCTTGCTGCAGCCTATTCAGCCCATGCCTACGTTTGGTCATAAATCCAGGACGTAGTGCGTTGATACTGGTAAGTCAAGGCCTCAAAAGGCAACTGGAAACCCGCATTGCATTTTGCAGGGTATGAACTCTCACCAGCTGCATACGTGTAGTTCACAGCGCCACAGAAGCGACCGCTTGGTAAGGCAGAGGTGTCAATCATTATCCGGTCCTCCATGGCAAAGCGCCTGCCCTGACGCATGGCCCTGCCAGATACAGGGTGACCCGACTGTACTGCTGCATGGTATCCCAACTGCCAACTGTGCAACCACCATACGGACGCGCATGCAAGCAATAAGATAAGGCAAGACCATACAACCTTCATAAGCACAAATCTCGCTTGGATCACATATCTTCGATCGCTGCGGCCCCAGCAGGTGAAGCATGTGGCTTCATCAGCGTGTTCCCTGGCAGTCTAGAGGCAAGCACTACAGCCTGTTTAAACGGTTTCAGGCGTTCAAGAACGTTGGACGGGTAACAGCTCTGAATTGACACCTTCTCCCCTCTTTCAAATCTGTCACGAGTCCCGTCGATTTGGCTCGCGCAACCTCGGTGGAACGTGCTCGATCAGAAATGCCAGAAGCATACTATTGTTAGAGCCAGTGAAAGCTGGCTTCATTCTGCAGTGCAGCACGCACCTGTCGCTGACGCCTAGGCTCGAGTGCATGCTTGCTAGCCTACCACCGTTCCGACAGTACAATCGCCAACCTGGTAATATAGTTCGTTTGACCTATCAGCCCAAACATTATCGTATAATTCGCTAGGGGCACCGCGGTCTGAGCCAACATGTTAGCAGCAACCAGTCAGAACGCATGCCATCGAGCAGCTTCTGCACCACTCGTGCAATTGCCGCGTGTGGCGCCAATCCTGCGTCCGAAGGTCACTAGGACTGTCAAGCGCCAGGTAATCTGACACCATGACAGCCAAGAAGTCAGTATCAAACATCTACTGCTGCAAGTCGGCCTCATGCACTTTGGCTGGTTTGTCCTCTGCAGTGTGTTTGCATGAGCACGGCACAAAAGGTGACTGAGTTGCCAAGCAGTCTACAAAAGATAGTAGGGGCATTTCAGATGGTAAGCAGCAGCTGCAGCCACAGTGGGCAACCTCTCTATCAGATTCAGGCTCACTACATATCTGTGTGGGTGCACTGCTCTCGTTCAACGTTAAATGCCTCACTAGGGCTGACAGGACGGCAATTTTTTCATTGCAGCCTGTTGCGCAGCTGAGAGCAACCTTGCTGCTCTGCATAGGGTCCCGCTACTCCCTCTCAACTGCTTGCTTACTGGAGCCAGACCTCCAGCAACCAACAGCAGTCGGCTCACATGTAAGCCATAACAGACTCCTGTAGCATCTCTTGTCTACTGCTGTGGCTCCAGGTACCGGATCCCATGGCGCGCTACAAGCAGCTGCTGTTCTATGCCGCCAAGTTGCCACCCATGGCGCAGGAGCAGCATCAGCCAGAAAACAAAGTAGAGGGATGTGTGTCGCAGGTGTGTGACGAGGCAGCCGTAAACACTCAAGCCTTAGTCTAGGGACCGAGGTGTCTAGGGACCAAGGGACAGCTCCACATGCACTGCAGCAGGTCTAGGGGCATTTGTTAAACAGGCAGCTTGCAGGAACACTGTACAAAACTCAGCTGAATGCTTTCAGTGGATCCTGCAGCACGTGGTCTGCGGATGCAACAGCACTGAGCTACTGTATGCAGTCATAGATGAATCCATGTTACCGCTGTCTGGATGTCGGGACTCTCTAGATGTTCCGCCATCGTCACCAAGTTCACGCTTGACAGGGAGACAGCATCAGTATTAGTTGCTCATATGGCATTCCGTATTGCTGTCGGGCCTGTGTCTGTCGCCAACACAAGTTACATTCCGTGCAGCAGAGGCTTGCATGACCTGTCAACAACTGCTGCTCATCAGCTGCTTCTGTGCTACGGCAGTGCAATCATTCCTTGGCTAATGGGTAAGACTTTGGAGCTGCTTCTGGTCGTAAGTCATAATCAATTTCCTGTTAACTCTGATAAACTGATTCAATGCAGGTGTGGGTAGTACCAGAGTTGCGAGATGATGGGAAAATTTACTGGACCGCCGACAGCGACAGCCAACTTACCAAGGGTTTAGCAGCCTTGCTGGTACTGGGGCTCAGTGGCTGCACCCCAGCAGAGATCCTGGGAGTGCAGCCAGGGTTTATTGAGATGCTGGGGTTGAAGCAGAGCCTGACACCTAGCAGAAATAACGGGTTTTTGAACATGTTCTTGAAGATGCAGAAGTTGACGCTTGGATTGGTGGTAAGTGACCGGTGCTAGCGTTGGTGGAACTGTTTTAGGTGCATGACACATTGCTCAGGGGACGGATACTAGTGTATAGGGAGCACCTTACCGGTTTCTGACATGGGGTGCAGGGCCGTTGGCGTTATTGGTATGGTGGTTGAGTAGTTCACATGTAGAGGAACACCTTTAGCAGGCTGGTCTTTGCAGTGCTTGGTCACAGACATGTAAACGACGGAGTCGCCTTTGTAAACGATGCTGACGGCGTGCAATCATCTCAGAGTCGTCGCTGGAATTGAAACGGATGTGATTGTGCTTGGCAGACACCGTGCTGCGTTGTGATAACGTGCTGCGAGTATCCGCAGTATTTGACCCCGAGTCACCTTGCTCAGATGAGGTCTTGTTTGAATCGGAATGGTTGTTCGGATTGGTTGTTTGAAACGTCAGAAGTCTCCATGGCGTCTACGCCATGGAGACTTCCGACGTTTCAAACACCCATTCCGGCTTAATCAGTAGCAGCAGTACGTTGACGGCCCTGATGATTTTGTCAATGACAACACTGTGGTTGCGGCAATTGATCTGGTCATGCGCATATTAGCCGGATGCCATGCAGCTCTGTTGTTCGTGTTAAGATATCTTCACATCGACTCATATTGCAGTATTCAACAGTCGTCTGCCTGCATGTGGTTCATGATCAAGCACGGTGCTGCATCCTTACCTGTCAATCGTGCCGTTTACCAACTACTATCATTGTGTTTATGATACCGCCTTGTTCGCTCTGTCTTGTTTCCTACAGGCTCAGACGAATGGCAGCAGCAACTAGAGTGAGAGGGCACTAGTATGGCCAGCACCTAAAGTTGGAGCCGTTTGATGGCTTGACCATGGCAGCTCACCGGCTCAAGCCAGATCAGCCGCAGCTGTTTGGCAGTTATCGACCAATCAAGAGAGTTAGCATTGGCGATCGGGAGTGAGTGGGCTTAGGCTTGCCAGATTGATGAACTGGCAGTGGATGCATGTGAGTGGAACCTTCGCAGTGGAGCCTTTTGTATAGTACTAAGGCTTCCTGGACAGCAGTATGGCCGCCACCTCGAAGCGTCTGGTCAAGTGGCCCGGCAGGGGCTCCACTATTGCAGCAGCCTGGCACTCCTTGGACAATCACAGAGTCAGCATTGCAGCAGCCTGGCACTTATTGGACAATCACAGAGCCAGCATTGCAGCAGCCTGGCACTTATTGGACAATCACAGAGCCAGCATTCAGAATGAAGTGAGCGGGCTTGGGGGTGTTTCCATGGTAAAAGTTGTTCAAGCTGGCAATGGATGCATGTCAGTTGCCCCAATGTTCCTGCTGTGGTCTAGGGAGCTAGATACAGAGATAATCAAATCGAAAGGTACAAGACTGCCCTGGTGGTTGAGTGGGCCAGTTCCTGCAGTGGTGCTGTAGTGCATCTGCCACTGCAGGAACTGGCCCACTCAACCACTAGCACAATCTGCCACTGGCAGATATTCACAGTGACATGACGTTTAGCAAGATGCCGGCTGTTGATAATTGGTGTTGGTCTGTTGACAGGCGGTATAGAAGCTTGCACCATGTAGCAGTGTGCTCGGAAATCGTGTATACGTCCGTATGTGTCACTGATACATGGCATGTAGGCCCACTCGGTGTTGCGGTGACCTGGTGCATGCAAGTTTGGCGAGCTGTTTGACCTCTGAAGTGCCCGGAGGCTGGTTGGTTGTCGTGGTCTATTACAGCCAGCTTGCTGGTTCCCCCTAGAGGCTCTCAGAGCCTCTACATGTGACATGTACAGCTGCACATCTGTTGTGGGAATCGTGTGTTAATCACAAAGGTGTACACCTGTACTACATGGCATGTACTGCAAAACGTTGTTGTGGTACACTGGTCTGCGGGACCGCTGCAGTTGAATTGTTCGAGACGTCCCTGCGCCGTTGGCACAGGCTATTTTTGTGTTAGCGGTATGTCGTGAAGCGGCGGGTATTGAAATGTGGCCGGCACCGTAAACTCGCGCAGCCACGCTGTTAGCACAGTCCACGGGCACGCGGCGAGTATGCGCCCACTGGCACCGTCAACTTGTACAGGCGACCTACCTGTAACACGGTCCAAGTGCTGTCACAGCGTCGCAGAAAGACCGTCAGTCTGTCTTGGAATTGCTCCTGTCTGACTTCAGCCTGCCTGCGAGTATCCTCGGAACAATCCTTGCGACACCTTGCTGATTCTGTCGCCACTTCCGATGTAACATCAGCAGCGTCTCGGGCGTAGACAAATCTTTACACAGCTCTTCTAGCCTCCTTATAAATATCTAAAAGGTCGCATGTATGTTGTAGAGTCTGCAACGTTTGACCGATTCTGCTGGAGGTCATCCGGTTGCTGCGACCGCGCCTGCGCGCTTCACGACGCTTCTGCCATCAGCTGCATGCGTCAACCCTTTCTCTCACAGTCAACTCGATTGTATAATTATCCTACAACAACCACGATGCGTTTGAGCTGTGTTGCTTCATGGGGTCTAGCGGTATTGCTGTTAGCCGTTGCAGTCGACTATGCTTCAGCAGTTCATAACAACACCGAACCGTGGAGTTACGAGGGTCCCAACCTCGCACCAGACTTCCAGATGCGGCACTCGGACGACCACGACCATCATGCCCCAAAGCCGACTGATGTCCACCCACCAGCCAAGCCAGGCCGAAAGGTTGAACCCAAATCTCCAAGCCCCAAACCAGCGGTCAAAGTGAGCCCCAAACCTGAGCACAAACCTGATGACAAGACGCCCCACAAGCCAGGCGACAACCACGACAAGAAGGTAGTTCCAAAACCTATTGGAAAAGGCCATAAGGGTGATAAGAAGAAGCCATGAGTAATGGCCCCATACAGGCAGACAACTTCAGGCTACACTTTTGGTCAAGCAACATACTACGACAGCATTGAAAAGTAAGTCTGGCCAGTAACAAGCTACCATGACGTGGCAGCTGACGTGCAATTCGTGTCAGATACACAACTACCAATCTGCACACGCATGTTCACAGAATGCCCCCAGCAGCCTTGGAAGAGCCTACAGCTGCTTTTGCATATATATTTTTTGAGAGAGGGTTGTTACACGTGGATACCTCACCGCCTCAGGCAGTACTCTCCACTAACCGGATAAAACT
>NSMO01014383.1:0-32296 GCA_002588565.1 Coelastrella sp. UTEX B 3026 | reverse complement strand
GCAAGCGGCAATTTCTGCCATAAGCCAGGAGATGTCCGGTGCAACACTGGTAAGGCCTTTCTGCTTATGAAAGGCAAGCAGACCCTGTTATACTGCTGCTGTCACTTTGGACAACATTCACTATGTGCATCTCTGGGTCAACCATGCGAGATAGTGCCCTTTTTACTTGCTTATAGGGCGTGGACAAAATCTCGCAGCTGATCTCCACTTTGCTACAGTTGCTGAGGCACCAAAAGCCCAGTAAACCTGACATACCGCCTGGGACAGTCGCCACAATATCCAGCGTGCTGTGCCACAGTCAATCAAGCTCAGGGATGGTGAGGAAGATTTCAGCAACCCCAAGTAACATAGCAGCTCAATCGTATCTTCCAGCTTTGGCAGGACAGAGACTTGCAGACTTGCTTGCCGCCTTGCACACGATATCAATAGCTTTTCCGTGCTTCAATTGCATTGTTTGCCTGCCGCACATTGCTCGAACCAAAGGTGCAACAGCAGCAGATAGGGCACTGTTGTACCCACCAGCAATTGTCCTGCAGGTGCAAACATGTCTGAAGTGCTTGCAGCATGTGGTGCATCTGCTGCCAAATGCGCCGCCTGTCCTGCGACTAGAGGTGAGCTCTCAGTTGCAGCTGCTGACACTGCTCAGCACGTGCTACCTTGTCAAAGCCAGGAGCGTGCTAGCAGACCATGCTCCATAGACTGCAAAAGACTGTCCGCCTGGAAGATGTTTGCTTGGCAGATTTCTGCCCGCAAACATCTGGCCACAGTCGCGTCTGCATGGCTGTGTCCTGCAGGGAGGGCTGCGTGCCATGCTGATGATCTTGCAGTCACCTGTGGCAGCAACAACCACAGTGTCACTGTCTATTCATTTGCTTGGGCAGTTGTCAGCAGCAAGCAGCGTCACGCTGGCAGCTCTGATCGACTTGGTAGGTGCCTGCATTGTGAACAATGACTGCTATTTTGAAACAGCCCTCCTGCAAATCCTCTAGGCTTCCCAGTGTCTGCGGGGCGTGGCAGTATAGTTGGTGGGTGCAGTTAGGGTGCTGAAAAGCTGGCAATACTTCCTATGTGTTTCAGCTTGTCCACCTCACGGGCTCTGCTATGGTGTGCTAGTGTGATCTGCAACAGCACAAACTACAATCTCTGCAGGGAGCGCTGCCAGTGCTGATGAACACGCTAGACCTCTACAGCACAAATGAATCGCTGTCGTGTGCAGCTCTGCAGCTACTGGTGCTTGCCAGCAAGACCCCAAGGGGTGCTGTCAAACTATCCGAACTGCAGCTGGTGCCACTGGTGGCCAGAATGCTGGCCCTGCATGAGAGCAGTAGCAGTGTATGTGGGGCTGCATTGAAGCTGCTGAGGCGAGTGGCAAAACAGCCACCATGTCAGGCCGCATTGCTTGCTGCTGGCGCAGTCCAGCTTTTGCTGGATGCAGCACATCGCATGGCTGCTGTTGAGGGGCAGCAACAGCAGGTCAAGGTGAGCTGTTCTGCTGGGACACAACTGTGCCACCTGCCAGCAGGAATGCGGATGCAGAGTGATAGAAGGCTCTGAGCAGTGCTTTGCTGCAAGTGGCTGGATTAACGGGTGGGGTTGCAGGATGTGACAGCCACCTGGCACCAACTGCATCTTGCCTTGCTTGTGCTCCTGCAGCGTGCAAGCAGAGCCATCTGGCTGTTATGCCCCAGCAGCTTCACACCTCTGCCAGCCCCAGAGCCCAGTTGGTCACTGCCCAGTCGCTCGGCACCCCACTTGAACTTGGGGGATGCAATGGGAAATGATGTTCAAAGGCTCCAAGAGTTGTTTCCTGAGCTACAAGCAGCTTTTGCAGCAAATCAGGCAGTAGCCCTACCAGTGGGGGCACACCACCCTGCTCAGAGTCTTGATACCAAAGCAGTAGCAGGCAAACAGCCGCTTCTTAAAGCAGCAGTGCAGTCATCGGTGCAGCCGCCCTCTGTGGCTGAGCTCCTGCAGCATAAGGATGAAGAAAGTGAGCCATTTCACCCAGACAACAGTCACCTTGCAGTGACATACATGGTAGGCCAGGGTAGGCGACTGCATAGGATCACTTTGAACTCCATGCTGATTTGCGCTTGCGTGCTCTCAAGGTGCAACACTGCAGTACCTGCGGAACCATTCTAGCAACCATGTACTACTGCATGCACCACGCTAGCACTGGACATCACTGCTGAATGTGCATGAGGAAGCTGCAGCTCCTACTGACCATGCATGGTTTGTGCTGCAGCTGCAAAATCTGTCAAGACTCCAAAACCTGGGTGGCCTTACAAACCCGGTAGTGTTTGACAGCGCACAACCTCCTCCAGTATCCTTGCAGCGGCTGCAGGAGGCCAGCAGCAGCTCTGCACCCAACTGTGTAGAGCTTGCCCCTTTGGGGCGGTTGCAATTTACCTCAGCTTTTGAAAGTGGCAACCTGAGGATGGCAGTGCAAGTGCAAGACACCGAGTATGACCTGTTCTTGTCCAATGATGTGAATGATAGGTGAGCACGACGGGGTGGGTGGTTGTTGGGTGGTTGAATGTGTTGTTTGAATACCGTTGCAAGGTGAACACTGGCTAGCATGCCCTTGCAGAGCTCGCAGATTGAGAGATTCAATTGTGATGATGAGTAACTGAGCATGCACCAAACCCAGGCATTCCATGCTCCTCGGGCGGAGTTGACAAAGAGCTCAGGACTCAATGGCACACACCCGCCAGGTACTACGGTAGCCGGAAACGAACCCAAACAGACTGCCAAGCTCAGACCCTGCTGTGCTCTGTCGTGCCAGGTCGCCCAACAGCAATACTACACAGTGGTTCTACTTTGGTGTTTGGAATGCACAGCCTGGCACCACTTACAAACTCAATCTGGTAAATTTCAGCAAACCTTCTTCCCTCTATACATCCTGCAAGCGACCGCTGATGTGCCAGGCAGGAAGCATTGTGTCTGAGCAGCAGGAGGAACCTGATAGCTGCCAAGACGGGAAATCAAACAGTGCATCAGTAGTGCAGACCATGCAGCAGCCGGCGGTAGAGAGTTCAGCGCCGGAAGCACGGGTTGGAGAGGCACAGCCAGAAGCTACAACAGCAGCAGCTGGATGTAGGACCTGCAAAGGAGGTGCCACTTGTACTGCCACACAGCATTTAGGGTCAGGCAGCTCAGCAAGCAGCTGGTTTAGAACAGGGCATAACGTCTGCTATTACGCTTCACCATATCGTGGGCGAGGCAGTACCGATAGCGGTAGCAGGCCAGCAGTAGCACCCAGCTCAGCTGAGAAGGAGTCCCCTGCTGGCAGCAATGGGGCAAACAACAATGGAAACCCTGGCAGCGCCTCTGGCAAGAAAGTGCGGTCAAACAGCATCAAGAAGTCACCCAAGAAGAAGTCTCAAGTTGGGCCAGCAACCTCGGTCAGTGGCAAGCAAAGCAGCGGCAGCAGGCGAAGCACTGCGGAAGTTCCTGCGGCTCCTTCTGTCACACCAGCAGCTGCTGACAGCAGCAACCCCGCTGAAGGGTCTAGCAACAGTCAACAGCAGGCAGTTGACAGCAATGGATTGACTCAAATTGCAAACACCGCAGCACCGGGCCCTGGACTATACTGCTTAGCATTTGAAGTGACGTTTCCATGTAGTGGCATGTACCTGATATGCAACTGCTACCCATACACCTACTCGGACCTGCAACAGCAGCTAGCTGAGCAGCAGCTCAGGTTCAGCAGGCTCTTGCCAGCTCCTGCACCTTTGGTGTGGTCACTGCTCTGCTACACTCTAGCGGGTCAGCGTTGTGACTTGCTGACTATCACGGACTTCAGCAGCAGCGCAGCTGAGTTGGCTGGCCGGGAGTATGTGCTGGTCACAGCTCGGGTCCACCCTGGAGAAACCTGTGCATCATGGATCATGCAGGTCAGTACTGCAGCTCAGGTCACATCTTATTGTGTCACCC
Source organism: Coelastrella sp. UTEX B 3026 (assembly GCA_002588565.1). Classification (NCBI taxonomy): domain Eukaryota; kingdom Viridiplantae; phylum Chlorophyta; class Chlorophyceae; order Sphaeropleales; family Scenedesmaceae; genus Coelastrella; species Coelastrella sp. UTEX B 3026. Next base: position 28,360 of record NSMO01014383.1, on the reverse strand, counting down.
TTGACAGGCCCACTGATTGTGTCACCCTTGACAGGCCCCTTGCAAGCCAAGCAAGTCCAAATCAACACAAGCGTTCACGTCTGCATGTAGGATATGGCATTGAGGCAATGATCGAGTACATGAATGAACCTTCGACTGTAACTCATGGACTGCTATGTATGTAACAACTGTGTCCTGCAGGGCATAATGGACTTCCTGCTTTCCTCTGATCCTCTGGCTCAACGTCTACGGCAGTACTTCGTCTTCAAGCTGGTTCCCATGCTCAACCCCGATGGGGTGGTGGTGGGCAACTACAGATCCAGTCTGGCTGGTGTGGACCTCAACCGCTGCTGGGACAAGCCGTTGCGGGACTTGCACCCCACCATTTTTCACACCAGGTGCGTGTGGACCATCATCATTTGGCTGGCCAGTCAGTATGTGAGCATTGGCAATGCCTTGATCCATGGCGCTTGCTACATTCATATGTTGCTAGCGGGTTCATGTAGGTGCTGGGACAGGGTGCAAGCCTCTGGCCCCTGTGGCCGGCAACCATGGAGGCAGCAACAGCCACCAGGACCTCTGTATCTAGGGAAAGGCTCCGAGGGCTTTTCAGGCCAAGACATAGTAGAAGCTTCAGTTTTAGAATTGTTCAAATGTTCCCCTCCCCTGTGGCTGCTTTCACTGCAGGAAGCTATTGGAGGCATTGGCAGAACCAGGGCGGCTGGCACTCACCATAGACCTCCATGGCCACAGTATCAAAACAGATGCCTTCTTCTATGGCTGTGAGCCAGTGCTTACTAAGCCCAGCAAAGCAGAGCAGGCAGACATGAAAGCAGCAGCTGTGGCTGCAGCAGAGTCAGGTGCAAACGAGGCAGCAGGCAAGAGCAACTCCGTCAACAGCAGCAGCTGCAATGGAAGCAGCAGTGTTGGCATATCTAGCGGCATGGAGCAGCTGAGTATCAGCGGCAGGTCTTACAAGCCAAGAGGCAGCAGAAGCAGGAAGACGGCTGAGATGTCAGAAGCATGCATGCACTTGCAGCACCCACCTGGTTCAGGGGCGATTGACTCAGCTGGTGCTAGTGTTCCTGGCACTGCACAGGCTGGTGAAGCGGACGCAGTATGTGCTGTGCAGGCAGTGACTGAAAGCGAGAGTTCTACCGTCCAGCAAAATACAGAATTGGTGGCTATTAGTAAGCTGACAGACGCCCCAGCCATTGATGACAACAATAGTAGCAGTGCCAATGGATCAGCAGGTGCCCAGGTTGCCGCAATGAGCCCAGCAGCAGTTGCTCGGCTTCGGGTTCGCATGCTGCCATACCTTGCAGCGCAAGCCCATCCTGGCTTCAACCTCAGTAAGTGCAGCTTCAAGGTGCAAAAGAACAAAGCAGGCACAGCGCGAGTTGTTGCAGCAAGGCAGCTGGGCATTCCAGGAGCTTACACGTTGGAGGCTTCATTAGCAGGCTGTAGCACAACCAATGCGCACTTTAAAGCATCTGATTACTTAAATCTTGGTAGAAGTCTGATGGTTGCTGTTGGGCAGCTTGCGGAAGCAGATGATTCCACTCTTCTGAGCAGCATGGCGTGTACTGTCAAGATGTCAGCCTTGCCAGGTCACCCTGCCTCTGGCAACGTATAGGCTTGTGAGCCAGGAACCACAGACAGCAAACAGTGTTCTTGCATTTGGCACTGGCACGTTGCCAGTGCAAAACGCTTGTAGCGGCTCCCATGGCATGCATGTCACATGTTATGGTGATGAACCTGCTGATGCCCCATGTCACATGCTTGCGTAGCTTGTCAAGGACCGCAGGACCTAGTCGTTAAGCTAGCATCACTCATGTTGCATCATGACCGTGTTTGTGAAACCTACTAGGGAACAGTTGCAGACATAGAAGGTATGTAGCACTTGTGGAGTATGCCGCATGGTCTGAGGGGGGGTCCAGGCTAATGCTGCAAGTGGTCCAACAGGCTCAGCCACTAAGCTGTGCTATCATGAGTTTGCAGTGGGGATGCAGCAGGTACAGTAGCAAGTGCTGATTATTGCAGTGAAGCGACCTTATATATAACATATATTACTAGTAACAATTTTGAGGTCGATATTACATAGGGTGACTCACATTTGCCCCGCCGGTTTCAGTTGTAACAGTGACAAGGTAACTTGCAATGAGGTGATGGCTGCCACTTGCAGCCGTACTGGGCGATTGTAAGGAGGAATCCCCAGGACAGCTGGGCACGACGCAACAAGACTCTTGAAGAGGCACCTGGGTGCAGTATAGTAACTGGCAGGTCTTGTGGAGTACCCCGCCAGGCAAGGCGCTATCCTGTCGGTGATGCGGAACAGCATGCCATGATGGCACACACCGCGGAAGCGAGGTACCTGGTCCGGTCAGCAACGTCAGCAGGCACACCAGCGACAAGTTTTCTATGCTGACGGAAGACCGACTGCACGAATGCACTATGGTTTTTGAGGTGCTCCCAAATAAAGCGACTCCGACAATTTCAGGGGCCGATCACCGAATTACGTCATGGAAGGAAGGAAGTGTCACCCGGAGCGGCTCCGGCTGTGAGCCTTTGGGTCGAGAAAAGGGACTCCAAGCTTCATTTTACTCCTGGAGACAGTTGTACAACTGGTACCAGGTAAGTACGCCTCCGTTTAAACCGAAATAACGACGCGCCGTCAAGTGTAACACTCTGTGCCGCTTGGCACTGCAGTGCATGGACTGTGAAGCAAGGGGTACTATATAGATTGTACAATCTATATAGTACCCCTTGTGTGAAGTACTCTCTCCTAAGAGAAGATACTAAGCTTCACCACCCCTGCTGCAGTGCTGTGGCTTCTATATCAGCCACTCAGACATACGTCAACTCCCCGGCCGCTTCCGGTACGGGAACTCAAGCAGCCGGCGCGCGTTGGCAATTGTTACCCTGAACAGTTCATGGCCCCAGGATTAGACCCGCTGAATCCCCAACAGCACAACCACCCGTTGGCTTTGACACACGAACTCAGCTTCCGAGTCAATCCTGCTTTACAGCAACAGGAGTCCGAAGCCCGCATCTTTGCGAGAACCAGTACGCCATCCAACCCCAAACCCACGTAAAAGCTAATGCACAATACACGGATGTCAACATCAATGGCACAAACGGCAACTTGTCACCCAACAATGCCCTGTGACCCAATGTACAGTACAACTCCAATAGAACAAGTCCTATTAGGTACACTCGATATGGTAACGGTAGCCAGCTGCAGCAGTCATGCAGACTTGGGTACCCAGGGATATGCTTCACACTGCGCTGCGGCTTCCTGGGACTGGGTGTCACTGCAGTAGAATGGTGCCGAGTGCGCGTAGCTATCGGACTTCCATCTGCTGGGCCCTGCTGCTGTCCTGCAGCCCCTGCTTCCCTGCCCGCTTGCTGCTGCTGCTGCCCACCATGGACAGCCGATAGACCCCAGATAGACATGATATAGTAAACCGCAGCAAGCAACCACCTCAAAGGTACCTCCTGCACCTTGAACAGCAGCGGAAAGATCCCAACATGTGCTGCTGAACTGAGCAAGACATACTCACGGCCCCACTCTGACATTTGCACTGCAGCTAGGACCATTGGAATCTCAACAGTTAGTGCAGCTTTCTCGTGCACATGGTACCCAAACATAAAACCGCACAGGTTTGCATATGCTACTGCTGCAGCGAACATTCCACCAGCCTGAGTCCTAGGTGCCCGCCAAAGAGCTAGCAAACAAGGGAGCAGTGCTAACAAGGAAAGCAATGCACATGTGCCAGCACCTATGTTGGGTAGCACTACAAAACTGCTGATGCCTACTATACCGCCAGCCATGTTAGCTGTTGCAGAAGGTGGTCTGAGGCCTGTTCTGACTGCTACTGCTGCTGCGACTTTGTCCGTAAAGCTGTACAGTGCCCAAGCGTTGGGTGCCCAGTACGCATGACACAAGCCACGAGCAAAGGGGAACAGACGGGACAGCACCTGCACCCAGCACACCAGCAGCAGCCACAGCAGTCAATAAGCATTGATGATGCACCAGCAGCTGCAATATTTCCAACATGCCTGTGCAACTAATGGATTGTTACAGTCCAGCTTAGCTGTGTGGTTACAGTTTGAATATGGTAAGCACTAACGGGGGGAGTCATCAAGCACTTGACGAGCCAGGAGATTACATTCTCCCTTGCTGCTTGTGCGTACATGTCTCATATGTACCTGATGACGGCACAACAAAACGGACGAGGTGCAACAGACTCAGCCCAACAGCAAGCCATACTGGCCTTGGTTTGCCATGATAATAAACGATGATTGCTGCACAATGATGCACTAGGAATCTTACCTGTTTCAGCTGACCCATAGCAATGAAAGGGCCGAACGAGACAGCACACACCAGCAGGACAGAGCCTCCCAGAAGTGCAAGCCTCCTTAAAGCCCCTTCCCAGCTGTAATCACGGCTGCTCCTGCTGCCAGTTCCCTTACTCCTCTCACTGCTGCTGCTGCTGTCACCGTCCAGTACATAGTGCCTAAGTAGGAAGGTGAAGTATACTGGGGCTAAGTATGCAAAGAGATGCTTCATGTTTAGCAGGACGGCAAATAAGAGCCCAGATAGGATGTATCTTTGCTCCTGAATCATCAAAATGGACCACACAAGCAGTCCTGCAGCAAGGAGCAGCATGCGGCAACAGCAGCAAGCTAAAGAGTAGCAAGTATACTACGCTGTGGCACAGCATGTACAGTGTGAGCGAGGGCGTTGCCTTGGGAAGTATAGTGACAATGTGTTGTCGCAGGGTGAAGCTGCTGCAGGCCAATGGGAATGTAAGGTGCTTTACAGCAGAAAGGCAGAACAAGCCAGAACAGTGGTGCAGGAACAGACAGGGTCAACAAGCTGGCAGGTGCGGCTAGCCGGCGCTGTTTGAGGCAAGTAAGCTGGCTGCCTACCCTAGCGTGGCTATCCAAACAGCATGTGGTGGCTATGCATCTACTTTGGGACCTACCAAGGAGTATGCTATTGTACTGGAAGTGAATGTTATCAACCATGATGAGCCCAGCATTGGCCACCACAAGCAGGAACGCTGTCAGCCCCTTAACACTGTCCTTCTGCGCCTTAGTAGCGTGCATCATTGCTGATACGAGTACCAGGCTCGTCGCACACACAGATAGCCGCTGGAACAACACAGTAGCTTCGCTGTCATACTCCAAGTTGCTGACAGCCAGCATCTTGGGGTCGAAGTACTTCGCAACATGCGCTAGGCCCCACTCAAACCATGCAAAGAGTGGAGGGTAGTCGAGTGTCCATTCTGAAGTGGCTTCGTAGTACCTGCAAGGGTGAGCAGGTTGGCTGCCCTGGCAGTTGAAGCTGTTGCTGCAGGCTGTGGACTGTGGAGGCTGCCGCGAAGCCTGATGGCAAGCTTGCAGCGTTCACGTACCATTTGCTTATTGGTAGCTGGTAGGTGACCGCCAGCCAGTTCCTGTGCACTTCGAAGTCCGTCGATCGATAAGTGTGATGCACAAGCATCAACTGTAGACATAACAAGGCCAACGCAGCCCGGTGTCGCCAATCAAGCCACATTTTCCGCTCAGATAGGATTACAAAGGAAAGTGCGCATGGTCACGAACGCAGCCAACTGAAGATCAAGGCTTGCACGCAGCTTCATTGCAGCGGCCCTCAAAACGTGCATCATAGGGGCCACATGCATACACAAGGTTTGTTTTACTACAGCAGACAATGACAGTAGGCAATGCAGTAGCTGCACACGCATCAGAAAACCTATAGAGAGCACCTGCCAGGGTTCACAGCTTTGTGCCCTGCCCTGACGAGCAGCAGGCAACCACACTGATAGTAGGCTGTTACCACGAGCTCACTTTACGAGCCTTGATCCAAGCAAAATAACATTGCCATCCCGTGGCACAGTGGGGGAGATTGAGTTTGCACTCAATCAGACTAGTGACAAACGACAGTGTGAGTAATTTGCCCGCTTCCTTTGTCCACAAAGAATCTGGCAACCAGGTAAACGACCCACTATGGCTGCTTATGCAGGGGTTGTTGATTCCCGGCGAGACATGGCACTCTGCCTGCACTGTATCAGCACTCATGAGGCTGTTCAACGGGTACTTAACTCCAACCCATCATATGCAGCAATGCAAATGTATGTACACCAGTCATTGCAGGTGGTGCAGAGCTGCAATCCCAGCAGCTCACAGCACAAGTAACAAGTTTACTGCCCCACCTGCAGTGCCTACATGCAGTCCCTGCAAGTCCCTGCAGCTTGCTCAACTGTCTGCCTATCAAGTAACACAAAGCATGAAAAGAACCACTGCCAGGTAGCCTAAAACCACCACGATAGCCTAAGGTAGCGACTGTTATTGAAATGCAGCCTCGATGCTGTAGCAAGGTAGCACTGTAAGCTGTTGTGAAGCTCAATGCTGCAGCTAGATGAACACTAGGTGGCCTCTGGAAACAACTACAGGCCCTCAGGGGAGGTTCACACATGACCTATATATGAAGCCCGCTCTAGGTGAATACATGGAAAGCACACTGTTGGTTCTTGATACCACACTATCCTAGTTACGTGCTGATGATTGGCAATTCACACGCCTCTTTCACAAAGCAGCAGACACAACTTCAGACACTGCTACATCGTCCAATCCCCTAATGCATAAACCATGCATCATAACGATAGACTTCCTGAAAGCGCAGTGGCGCTTCATGCTACCCAGGTAGTCTACCAGCTAGCCTAGAACTCCAGCCATGACTTGTAGTAGATACATGTTTGTGGTGATATCTGTGCCCCATCATGACACTGGTCCATCACGGGGCACACCCCACAAGGTATGCCTGTGAGTGCTGTCTCATCTGGCAGGGGCAGTACAACGGGTCGGAAGCGCTCCTCATCTTTATCATCAAAGATACTCTCAATCCTGCATACATACATCATGAGTCCATTCATCAATCACTTGCCTGTTTGCCATTGCCGTGCTGCAGAGCTGCACACACAATCACAGAGCCAGTTTGATTCGAGGCAGTCAATCAAGCAATCATGTTGGCGCAGGGCAAGTGATTCTGGGCACTGAGCCAGGAAGAGCCATGGAACACCCAGCTGGCTCACAACACCCATACACCAGAAGCTCAACAGCAGCTCTTATCCCTCTGGCCAATCATGTGCTTTCGACATGGCTGCCCTGCAATAGCTTGGGATGCCCATCTGCATTGGACAGAGCTGGCGTTGATACCCGCCGAACGCTACCATGTATCGCACCTTCCATCTGCTACCAGTGTCTGCAGCAGTGTGAGTATGTCTTGTTCCTTCAACTGCACACGCGCAAGCCCCTTGGCATGAATGAACGCTAGTATATCCTTCACAGTTGGATGTTCCTGCAGCGTTGATGATACAGGCACGCAGCAAAATCCAATTCGACAGTCAGAGGGTAATTGAGGTGCTAGTGGACTTGCTGTATGGGTGTGCTGTCCAAGACACAAATAGACAACCGTCTCCTTATGCACTGGACGGCAATGGCTCCAGAAACACAAACGATACATGTGATACTGTACCACATCTCAGGACCACATATGGTAGGTGGTGAAATGCTCTAGTGTCTAATACGTTGACCTGCCGTCACAGCAGCTGTGTCCAGAATTTGCAGCTGTAGGCAGATGGTGTCGGCGCTCACCGCGCTAGTGTTGATGAGTCTGTAGCAGGCCTCCCTGAGCACGTCTATGAACTGCTGGTCTAGCTGTGAATCAGAGTACCTACACATCATCAGCCATGGGTGATTACTCGTCATGTTGTGTGGCCACAAAAATCACAGATACAGTACGGCCTGTGACCCATCCCATCTAGTCGATCAATGATGGGCTAGATGGACCTTTGGTCAACATCAACGCTGCATGCAATGTCGGAACGCTGCATTCAATGTGTGATATCTGTGATGAACTGAGCTGTGCAACAGCTTCACATCTGCTAATTTGCGTCCTGCTCGATGTCCCTTACCCGCAACCAGTGGTGTCTGCAAGTGCACCTGCAACCGTGCACTGGCCGGCAGAACAGTCATGCAGCGACAGCATCAACTGCTCAGGTTTGGTACATGTGAGCCCAAAAGCAATGGCGACACCCACCAGGCTCCTCCTGTCAGTTCCTGATCTGGTTGTAGCTCAAACAACATGTAGATCTTCCTGCTAGGGTTATTAACATTCTTGACACTTTTCACAAGCTGCCGCGTTTCTAGCTGCTTTAGGATCTTTGTGATCTGCGGTTGTGCCAAGTTGGTCTTCATTTTCATGTCACGGGTCCAACACCCTACATACACATCATAGAACACCCACCGAGTGTCAAACCCAGGTCACCGCACAAGGTGTGTCTGCTGGCTTTGTAGAGTTAACATGTTCTGCTTCCATGTCTGGCACTTGACAGCCTTGGCTATGAGCCCTGCTACTGTATGAGGATAGCTGTGTCATGCGCAGCTGTTATGCCACCAGGTCAACGTACGCAAGCTGCTGCTGCTGCCAAGTACTTATTGCTCTGCGACTGTTCGTGTACTTCTGCTGGTCCAGCAATGAACGGCAAGCACTGCCCAAAATCAGCTGCGAGCTATACTGCTGCTGATGATGTGATTCCGCTTGTTGCTGCTGTGACTGCTGCAGACCTTTTGTTCCTGACTCTTTGATTGCTTGATACACCAGCAACTCCTCTGGAGTCATCCCCATCATCCTGCATGACAGCAACACACATACAGCACATCACCTTTGGACGACAGAGCCAATGTCTGTACATAATCGCTCCAAAAATTCCACACTATGGACCAGATCCAGCTAGGTTGGCACCCAGCAGCTGCTGCTGAGACCTGTTGCATCTCTGGTCACTACTGCAACTGCAGGCTACAACCAGTGTCATGCTAGGCGTCTTGAAGCGGTTTGACAAAGGGCTGCAGCTGCAGGACGACCTGGAGTACTCAAGAACACCCACTGCACCAACAGACCCTCGTACTGACTAATGGAGCTCAGTGGGACCGTTGAGTACGCACAAGCAATTGCTGTGTAAAGCTGATAGACTGGGTCGCACAGTCTGCTACAGCACAGGGTCAACTGCCACACCTGACATCTTCTGGAGCAGCTGCCTTACAGCAGCTGATTGCCCTGCTGGAAGATTGACAGCTTGCGTGATGCCAGCAGTTTGTTGAGTGCTTGTACACGTTCCCCCAGGTCAATGCCTGACATAGGGCCAGCTGGTCCTGTGACCACCTCATTGGGGATGCCCTGCAGGAACGAGGACAGCATGTTGTGTGGCATATTTTAAACACTCGTAAGCCACTGTTGAGCTGATGCTGTGTTTGCTTTGTGCTGCTGTTGGGCACTGCTGTGATAGGTGCGCTCTAAGCTACGTGCAGCTGCAAAATCAGTGTTCAGCAGGTGCTGTGGGTGTGACTGCTGCCACTGTCAAGGTGGCTGGGGGCACGACTGTGCTGGATTCGAACCCATAACCTTGTTGGATATATATCAGTACTGTAATCAAATGATGCTGTCGGGTGCTGTCAAGACCTCATCAACTGCAAGACATGCTGCACACTCACATTGGGGTACTGGGTGCACAGCTGTAAGATGGCCTCCTCAACAGGATTAGGCGCCTGTTTGGGAGCCATGCTGCAGCAACAGCGGTCAAAATGCTGCTTGTACCAGTCAATGACTCTTGGTACGCGGTGCTGCACGGTTAAGATGGATACAACGATGTTATGCGGTGACTGCTGCAGGTGACCTTCTAACAACAGCCACTAGCGCCCAGCAACTGCTGGCAGGTCGCAGGCCCTGCAGGTAATCCCAATTAATTGTTTAAAAAGGCAGCCAGGGCAGCAGAGATGCCTTCAAGCGCGCACACAGCTACTGCCCCGAGCAACCGCACTGTCGGATGTGTGCGGATTTGTAACGCTGGAAGGCAGTGCCGGCAGTTCAGGCTTGCATACATGGAATCAACGGTGCACCAAGGACACCTATGCACCAGCTGAGCTATCTGCTGAATGTGGGAATTGGCCAGCGGTGTCATAACATGTACGTACGTAAACCTTGCCGCAGCGGCGTGAGATGTACGGGTTCGAGCCGCTGCCTTCGAACAGGTATGCATACCGGTGCAACCGCGTTGCTGATACCGTTCCGGCAGTGCAGTTGAGGAACCTGGCCCCCACTGACTGAACTTTGTCTGTAGGACTGCCAGACTGTACTGACAGTACACCTCGAATTTGCAGGTGGCCACGCCAAGGAATGCTTTGAAGTATACGGCCGTCACTGCTCCTTGAGTGTGCCAAGCAAGAAGCATAACAAAGCCCACACGAAAAATCCCTGGTGCCTCTTGGTGATTCTTGTCAGCTGTGTGAGCACAGCAGCTTTTTGCCCAGCCAGACACAACACATGAGCTAAACTTCAGGATTATCAGCCGTCCAGAGGCTCCTACACATATCGCGGACGGTTGCTACCTTCCTTGTAGTATACAAGCGAATGATATCCCTACATGACAAGTCTGCACATATGTACAGCGTGCGGTACATCTAGATCTTGCCGCTAACATCCAGAAGTCCTGTCACAAAGAATAAGAAGAAGATTTACCCTTCCCGTCCTGTCACAGACCGCCTGACAACCGCTAACCCCTACAGCAATGCGTGCAGCCCAATCAACCGAATCTTGATGCCGCTCACATACTGGCTAGGGAAGTAGTATAGCCAGTACTTGCTGGTGGTGCCTGCTCCTAACCCCAAAGCTATAATGCTGTACTCTTCCTTTCCTTCAACAGGCCACGACTCTATCTTGCTGATAGAGCTGTAGGGAACTGCAAGAAAACAGCAGAACGACATCACATGCAGCAGCACTGAGTCAGCAACACACACAACGGCACTGAAGTAATGCTGAGCACTACTCGTAGGAGGTTTGAAAGACGCAGCTGCCGCTAACAAACAGTTTGGCCTGTCAAACACTCCCTGATATCAAAGGGTCAGCAATACAGGCATTGCCAGTAATGCCACTGCTCATGCCCATTTACAGGTGCAATATGGCAAGCCAGCTGCATTCATGCTGCAAGAGCTGCTACAAGCTGGCTCACTTTTCTGTGTGCTTGTAGTCGATGCCACCCACAACTGCTGCAACTCTGGCTTGAAGGTCAACCGCACCTGCACAGCAAGCAGACCAATATGACTGCAACTTCAACAGGCGTACCAACAACAACATCATAAGCCTTGCATCGTCATTTTCAAATCCATTTGACAAGAGCGACAAACAGCTGGTCCTGCTACCCATCTGCATGCAGCTGGTAGATGTGGACCAGTCCCTACTGCAAGCAGAAGCCACCAGCAGCTGCCAGGTCACATCACACAAAGTCACTTGGCCAGCAGATCCCGCACCACAGCCACGTACAGCAGCTGCCTCCAGGACAGACGCACCTTGCTGCCTTGGCTGTTATACAGTCCATTGAAGTTGTTGAGTGTGTCGGGCAGAGGCACCTGTTTGTCCTTGATCCCTGGCATGGCATCCTCAGGCACACCTTTGGACAACACCTGTCATGCCAAAAAGGACGTAAGGGATAGCAATGGCATCAGCTGCTGTGCTGACTCGGCTCCATCTCGGAGCCTGGATTGATCTGCAGTTTTGATATGGTTGTGTGGAACTGCACCTGGCATGAATGCTCACTAGTTTAAGGCCAATGGCACGCAGCCACCGTATGCCGCAGTGCTACGGCTCATTGCTGCATGCCCGAAGCTGCCTGTATGGCATCGATCTTGCTGACATGACCAACCAATCTTCGCTGCCCAGATCAGCAAAGCATGCTTTGGTACCACAGGCAGTTGTACATAAGATTGCAGTTTACACCAAACTTCCAGTCCACGGCATGCCTTTTCGTGCTGTGGCTGCTTGCAGATGTTCTCTTCTTGCTTTGGTGCATCCCAGACGAGACTTGAACCTCCAACAGCAGCGGACTGTGGCTTGGCTACTGCTATGTCAGCTTGGCTGCAGAACAGCAGGTGAACAGGTGACAACACCGCAGCAGGAGTTGGGATCAGTACACCATGATGCACGACCGCACAGGTTGTTGTTGTGCCGGTATGGACTCTGCAGTCTGTCGTGACTACTGACACGTGCTGTGGCCAAACTGCCCAAGGACTGATGCAGGTGCAGGACACCAGGCTCTGTGAGGCCTGTACTCCTGATGATATCCCATCACGCATACGCATATATGTTGCCTAGCGGTAGCCATACAACGGCCCAACACAGGCTGGCAATCCGCGGACTGCAAAGCTCCAGACTCGGTTACAACTGTGGCTGCGGGTCTGTGAGATACGCTGCTTGAGCACTGCTGCTCACCTGGAGCCAATGAGCATGACTTTGGCTCCATTTTTGATGCCAACTTTTTCCAATGTGTCTGTGTCGTTCTTGAGTAAGCCTTTGTACATCAACTTCTGCATGTTCGGGGGTATGTTCAAGGTTTTCTCAATCTCTGCACGCAAGACGTCAGATCGAACATGTTTAGTGCCTGCTGCTGTAGGAGTGCTGGTAGGACTGAGCCCACCCTGTTGTGAGCTGTTCATCCAGAAGTGACGGTTTTGGACTCAGATATGACGTGCAGAAGCGATCCCACTGGTACATGTGAAGAGACTTCTAGCAATGCTTCCTATTTGTAAGGTGGAAGAAGAGCCACGTCAGGCTGTACTCTGGATGAGGTGCAGTTGCGGCATGACAATGCCAAGGGCAGCATGCTACTGCAGCTTACTCTGGATGGGCCCGACTGACTTGGCCAGGTCAGTGCAGCTGAAATAGCTACTAGTCTGAGCACGTAAACGGAAGCCAAGTACGTCTTGCACGCTGTGCATCTGTAGCACCTCTGCTCCAGAACACACTTAGGCCATGTGCTGTTGGACACTTGCCTGCTTTCAGTTCTGCTACAGTGCTGCTGGCAGGTCGCTTGAGGTCCGCGCTGTTCTTGCCATACTGAATCCGAAACTCAATTTGAGGTCCCGCTTGTTGTGCTGCTTCGCCCAACACGCTGGTAGAAGGTTCATCTGGGGCCTTCTCTACTGCTGTGTCGCTGACAGGCTCTGCTGCCACTTTTGCTGCCTTGTCTGCGTCTGTTTGCGGTCGGGTAATTTCAACTGCGGCCGTTTCTGCCATGGCAATGTTGAAACAAGTATCACAATCCAGTAATCTCAATCACGACACTTCGCATCAAGGCGTTCCCGGTAGCAACCACAGTCCATGCTAGGAAAGCACTCCACAGCAACTAATATCTATAGGCACGAGTGCTTGACTGGATCAACGCATGTGGCCCCCAGAGGACACGCGGCAGTTGAAGCAGTTTCAAACCATCTGACGGTTGAGTATCTTCCGCGGACAACGGGCGTCGCATGATAAGTCTCTTCAACAACATCGGACTGCAATGCACGATGGTGGCATGTCATAGATGTGCCGCGCAAGCTTGGCTGTGACCAAGCTGTACTGCAGCAGCAAGGATGTGAAGCACAGTACAGCTGCCACAAGTAGCTGATCGAATACTGAAACCGCTGGACTGGCCGGCTCACAATGTTGAAGTCCAGCACGATGTATACTACGCCTTTACCAACCCCCTACTGTGATTGCCGTCTGTCTGCTGTTGGCCCCGCTGTCGTGGTACACCCTGTTTCCTGGCTGGAACAGCCTGCTGCAGCGCATGCACCCAATCTCCTGTCCGTTGGTACTCTATGAGAGCAACAACAACATCTGACACATTCAAAACAGGCCGAGTACTTGCACCAGCGTAACCCAAGCCCAACTGCTCCGCAAATTCAGCTACAGGAAGCCGAACAGTCCGGAAACCATGCCTACTGCCAAAGCTCGAGGTTAAGCCCTTGCATACACTCCTATCCACTATACCGCCAATCACGTAAGATTTGTTGGGGTCTAAGGCCAGTAAGGGTTCGTCAGCGTCTGGTGACAAGACGATGATATCTTCTGCAGGATACAGATCCAATAGGTGCTGTTTGTGTTTGTTGATCTTCCAGCTGTGGGCGCCAATGTGAGTGGCGAATGTCTCCAAGTGCCCAGTAAACGAGGTGACTGTCAGTGCTACTGGTTGAGACGACCTGCAACATGACACTAGCAGCAAGACTTGGGGCCCAAAGTGCCCTGGGGTCACATTATGCACGACAGGAGATTATACAACGGCCTACACAATGGATCAACCCACAGAACACCAAGCCAGATAGCACAGACCCCGGGAGACTGTCACGGCTTGCGCCCGTACCCATGCAAGCATCATTGTGAATAATACGGGAACAGCTCAGTACGCAATCCCCAGTGCAAGTTTTGAGCAAGTTATCGGCAAAAAAAACTGCTTGCAAATACTGACAGAGCCTGAAAGCAGCTGATGGTGGGACTTTGGCCCTGGTGGCCTCAGAGATGCCTACGCACCTTCTGTTGAGGCTGACTGCAATCTCGATCTGCTTGGCCAGGCTCCGGATCTCCTTGCTCGTGTCACCACCAGGGCGCTGCCAGGCTGCTGAAACATGCTTAGGCGGCCTGACAGTATCTCCTGCTTGCTGCTGCTGCTGCTGCTGCTGCTGCTGCTGCTGCTGCTGCTGCTGTCCTTGCTGCTGATGCGGTTGTTCGTGCAGTGGATCCTGCTGGTGCGGCTCCTGCAGACACTGCTGCAGAGCTTGCTGCCGATTCTGTGGTCTTGGCCCTCTAGAACACAGCTGCTGTTGCGCTGGCTGGACCAGCTCCTGCTGACACACCTGCTGCTGTTGTCCCTGCTGCACAACTTGGTGTGGCTCCTGCAGTGTTTGCAGAACAACCTGCTGCTGCTGGGCAGGCTGCTGCTGTACTTGCGCTGGCACAACAAACCGCTGAGGCTGTTGGCTTGTGAGACCCATAGCAGGACCCTCGGAGTTGCTGTTGCTGCTGGTCGTGTTGCTGATCCCTGTGTAGTCAGCTCCCTCTTGTGCATCAGTGGGTTGGCAGTATGAGCAATCAATGACGACTCTCAGGCCATGCTGCAGCGCATTTGTCAGTACTGCTTGCTGCTGCTTGGCTGCTGCAACCCTAAGCTCAGTCATTTGTGCTTCGTAAGCTGCTCTAGCTGCAGGAGGCATGAGTGAGAGCATGGCTTCTTCTTGAGCCCTGCAGAGATTGCAGTATGGTCGACATGATAAGGCTTGACAAAGAAATTGACATGACAACTGTGAGCATCACTTCTCAGCCAGCAAGCAGGAACACCCCAAACGCAGCACACAGAGACTGCCCAGGTGGTGCGCTGTGCAAGGCAAGATAATGTTAAAAGTTGAGTTTCCGCTTGCAACTGTGACTGCTGTATGCACATGAAGTTGATAGCATCCGCATTTGTTACACAGCTGTACCGGCATGCGCTTGAGCTTCATAGAAAAGTGCAGCCGCAGTGGCAGTCTAGTGTTTCAACAGAGCATACCTAAGCTCCTTCAGGCGCGCTCGTCTGTTTGCCCTGTCACGCTCGTGGCGCATTCTGTTGTACAACCTGCGTCTCGTGTCCCAGAAGCACTCAGGGAGTTGCTGATAGACCCCAGAAGGACTGGTACTGCCACTGCTACTGCTACGACCGTCATCATAGCTGCTGTTGGCCACGGACGGACGTTGGCCCACTGTTCCGCCTTCAGACACGTTAACGGAGCTGTTGACTAGCGTGGGAGCGCCCTGCGATTGGCAACAGCACCTGCTGCGCGGCCTCCGGGGCTGAGCACATGGCTGGGCTGTTGGAGGTGGCGAAGCATTGCTGCAGGGTTTGGCTAGGTTGAGGCCTAGGCACATCTTTTTCCTTAGGCTTTGCATTTTGAAAAGGTAACAGTTGCACCGATGTTCGCGGCAGTTCCGCACTCAGTGCTGAGGCCCGCCCGTGCGAAATCGTGCCATACGACAATTGCCGCATCAACTGAAGTGGATCAACATCCATTGTATGCCCCGCTGCCTGCAAGCGGCTGCAGAGTGTCAGCACTTCTGAGCTCTTGAGCCCAGAACCCAGCCTGCTGTGCTGTGCTGTGCCTACACCGCAGCAGCGGCCGATGCTCAGGTACAAGCATGTTCTGGGTATGTATACAGTTGGCATTTGTTGCACGACCGAAGAAGCGGACAGCATCTGTGATGGAGACAAAGTTTGGTATCAGCTACCATATGGCACGAATCTTATGTGCTCTGTGTGAGGTCCCACATATGGTTACGCAGCAAGAGCTGTAAGATGATATATGTTTCTGCCTGTGTCTGCTTTGTGGCCGTGCGATGGGTTTGAATACGATCATGAGTGCTCTGAACGATACTGTTGACTGGTCAAGGAAAGACACAGCTGCATTGATGGTGGCGGCAGCCAGATCATGCCTGTATGCTGAAATACCATGGTTGGAGGCAGCGGCATAGCTCGCCGTGCTCGGTATACTGTAATGACTCACTCCATGTCGGTGACTCACACATGTGGGGTGCTTCTTTTCCTCGCCGCTGCCTGGCGCTCAGTGGCTGCTATCAGAGGATCTGGCAGCTTTGATATTTGGTTTGAATAGTACGAAGAGGCCAGCGCATGCACTATCAAGTAGATGACGCGGTGCACCCGGTAGATATTGTGTTAGACACGCTCTGTCAGGGGTCAAGGCACAGAAGCCATTCACCCCAGCTTCTTACTAGTATCACCTAGTATGTCACATCGTAGAGCCTGATGTCAGCGTCGCAATTCGCTGGACGTTAGCTGCCGCGGGCTACGCCAATTGGCAAGGGGTGTTGTGTGTTGGCCTTACACAGCTTGTAACCACGCCTTATGTGCAACATTTCTTTGTGTAGAAAGCCATTCTAGCAGTCCCTGCTTCTAGCATCGGCCACATTGCCCGCTGCGGGTAGACGAATTGCGCGTTGCAGGAGCTTGGTGTTTATTACTCATACAAGAAAGGTAAATTATTTGATTGAAGCTGGATGAGGCTCAGAAGAACTCTGGCATCTGATACACTTTTTCGCAGTTTCGGCTTCTCTACGGTTATTGGCGAGTGCGGCTGTCGCCATCACTTGTAACTTCGCTGAGTGGCACACCTAAGCGCATCTGCGTAAAGCATTGCGCGTTCTGCGCTCTGTTGGCTTGGTGCGCGATGAGTCACCATACCTCGCTGTATCTCAGACTTCTCACCAGCACTGTTGTTCATCAGGTTCTGGAAAAGCCACTGGAGAGCTTTGATGTCGCTCAAGACCAAGCAATGCCAGGTAATCCTGAGAGGCTTGGCAGACACAAACTGCCAACCCTTTGTACGGCAGACCTGCATCTCAATGGCTGCAGCATTGCCGAGATCATGGCGCGCAACGGTCTGAATGCCTTCATAACAACCCATGGTGCATAATTGACCACCTCTGCAGGCTCTGTGCTGCCATGTGGACTTGAAATCCACTGGACGAGCCTACTGCATCAAACGTGGCCTGTGCCCTGGACACATGAAGGTAACATACAACAAACAACCCTGTGCAGCTGATACACCTGCCAACATATGCTGATTGTTAAAGGGTTTGGTTTGTTGAAGCGCACGGTTGTGCAGCCAAATCATTTGGCCAAGCTAGCAGCTCATGTCTGGTGCAGCTGACGAATTACTCTTAAATGTACGCCCCAGACAAAAGTTTAACCCCCAATGCACTCGCAGCTAGACTATACTGTCCCTGGCTGCATTATGCTGGACAGGTCACATGCAAATGTGTGTCAAATCTGCTACTGCAGGCTGACGCCATCAAGCGTGAGGGTCACGGTGATGAGCTGTGGCGCTTCTGCCAGCAGTGCGGCAAGCTGGAGCCTCTGGCAAGATTTCATGGAGATAAGAGGTGCGCTGCCGTGCACAAAGCACTGCAGCAAGCCCTGCATGTGGCTTGCTGGATGCACAGATTGCCAAGGCTGCCTGCAGTTGTTCTGGCTGCTAGCAGTGGTTGGACCTGCTGAGGCGATTCAGCTGTTACTGGATGAATGTGGCTCACTGGCCAGCTGATGCCCCACAACCTCATAATTCGCTCATGGCCCTATTTGTTGGTGTTGTTACACTGTAATTGGCTCTGCATAGGACCTCACATCAGTTTGTATGGTGTGTCTGTTTCTCTGCAGGAGTTGCAAAACTGGCTTGAAAAAGCGTAGAGTCAACACCACAGGCAACAACACCGACACCAAGACTGACACTATGGCTGCTGACCTGGCGGCGACAACTTCAGCAGCAGCCAGCACTCCAGAGAGGATCGCCCAGTTACAGCTACAGATTCAAGCTGTGCAGCATGCATTAGATCAGCTGAAACAGGAAGCAGCACCAGCAGCAGCAGCAGCAGCAGCAGCAGGTGGTGTCACCAGCAGTCCCTACCGCAGCACCGGCAGCTCACACAGCGACTTGATGTACACCGTTGCTGACAATAGCAGTAGCAGTGACAGCGAGAGACTTGCTGCTGCTGTTGCTGAGGGGTACCTGGGTGTTGACGACCCCATGCAGCAGCAGCAGCAACAGCAGACAATGTTGAGCCTTGACTGCTGCATTGGTTTTGAGGCTCCTTACAGCCCTGCGGCAGCAGCAGCGTTAGCGGTAGCAGGCCCAGCTATCCCAGCTGCCACCTCCACAAGGGCAGCAGCAGCAGCAGCAGCAGCTGCAAGGGCCTTTGGTGCTCTGGACATTGCTGCAGTTGCTCCGGCAGCTGCACCAGCGATAGCATTGAACATGACCGATTGGATGACTTTGGAACCTGTTGATGACAACCAGTTCGATCACTGGCTACTGCAGCACTGCCTTCAGACTGGCAGTATAGAGGTGAGCATGAGTCAGCCTCAGGCAGTGCCATATCCCTCCGGCCGCTGTACCCAACAGCTAGCAGCAGTGCCACAGCATGTGTTGCCTTGTGTGGCACAGCCAGAACCAGCTGAAGGGCAGCCTGTGCTAGCAGGAGCTGCAGCCGGTGCCCCAGGCCTGTCAGAGGTTGAA
Organism: Coelastrella sp. UTEX B 3026; assembly: GCA_002588565.1. Classification (NCBI taxonomy): domain Eukaryota; kingdom Viridiplantae; phylum Chlorophyta; class Chlorophyceae; order Sphaeropleales; family Scenedesmaceae; genus Coelastrella; species Coelastrella sp. UTEX B 3026. The sequence goes on along the minus strand of NSMO01014383.1, from coordinate 9,445 downwards.
GTTGGTATGATGATTGAGCTTGAGTTGTGGCGCATTGCAAACGGGCTAGCATGAAGATCTGTGTAGAAGCCCCGGTGCACCTGGTGTTTGGATTCCAAGCTAAGCTTGTTTCTTTTATTTCAACGGATTTGACAGCAAGAGCTGATACGGTATCAGATTGGCTCATAACAGCTGCATGCTGATGTACAGTGCATCGGAATGTGTGTCAAGTGTTGAGGTCTTAAGCCAAGCTTGTCATTTACCATTATAACACGGTTTTTACAATACCTGTCAAAAGATAGAGATGCAATGGTTGTTTGCCGATGAGATGTCTTGCACCAGATTGTGCTGACCTGGTCCGGATATGATACCAAACGCATTGGGTTTGAGGGGAACTCTGTTTCATGTCTGCATCTGGGTATGTTCTGCTTTTCTCCTGTGCATTTGTCATGTGCCAATTGCGTTCCAGTCTAGACCACACTGTTCAATGTTAGAAACTGTGTGTGACATAACGTATAGAAATTACATTATATACTCGGCTCTATGCAACAATGTTAGCACTCACATTTTGGCACGATGTGCAGGTACAACTGCGAGGCAGGTAGCATTCAGCTCCACTATCATTGAGCAATGAGTGGCAATTATGGAGTGCAATCTTTGTTTGTGATGTTCTGAATGGCCATGCTGGCATATACAAAACAAAGGAGTGCCAGTCTTCACTGCATCTGTGAGTCTTGTGGTTGATCTATCGTGCTTTGCATTGGCTTATGGATTATCAAATGTGTCATGCCCTACATAGAAACACTCGTCTGTGGAGAGCGACACTGTCAGATTCTGCTTTGATTTGTGCCAGCATGGTTCCATCTTGGTGTTCATTGACCCGCTGATACCCTGTCAGCAACCAGCAGTCTGATCTATGCCTGTTAAAGAGTCTCTAGGCTCACTTCTGCTTATTGATTTGTCATTCTATTGCATCTAGGTGTACTCTTGACAATACATTTGTCTTAGGGGCCTGATATGGGGGTGTGACCGGAAGTTCTGCATCACTGATGTGGCAGTGCCACAGGTCCTTTGCTTTTTGTTGTCTGGCGTGCACCACATCTTTGTTTACTTGCAGCATATATCTTGGCTTACTTGCAGCACATGCCCTTTTAAGCCATGCTACAGCCTTTCAACGGCTTGCTGTTACAGTGTGTGCTGCTATGTTGTTGCCTTTTGTTTGGCTGGTAGCATCGGCTGCTTACTTTCATTTTCTTGGGAATGTTGCTTGCAATGATCGCTGTTTCAGCAAAGCTTCCAATCATGGCATCCTGCACAGCTATGAGCTCTGGGCCCCCGTTCCCAGGTAGCTCCTTTTGTCAGATGCTGCATTGTCTGGTCACTTCGTGTGTTTGCAAGACCCGCATGGCTCTTGCTGATCAACTGAATGGTACTGCAGAGGGAAAGTATGCTACAAAGTGCATGCATGCACCGTCTTGATGGGGGTTGTTGGCTCGATTGGTGTTGTTTGGGTTGCTGCTTGTTTGGGCTGGTAGACCCTGAGCGCTTGATGGTTTGCTTGTGGACAATTTTTGGTCTGCCTTCACTGGTAGGGCTTAAGCCTCAGGTTGGTCGGCAGCCTCGTCGTGGTACCATGGTACATTGTAAAAGTGACTTTGGCATAGCTCATGCAAGCAGTGTGGGCGAGGAGTTGATGGAACTGATCGCGCGTTGAGCGGCCAGTAGGCTTTTTAATATTCATATCAATGTGCACCTGTGGCCCAAGGGTAGCTTACATGTATACTATGGTGCTTTGCTGTGCCACGCCTGATAGAATTTATCCGCCGGCGACACGGCAGATCAGATCGTGTTGCTTGTAAGAGCATTCCAAGTCAAATGTTGCATGATGTCAGATTGATGCGCCAACCAGGCACATTCGATCTGCAGAAGGCAGTGGCACGGCTGCCACTAGTTGTTCGCTGCCTTCCACCATTCGATTATTTGAGGCCTAACATTAGCAAATCAGCTGGCCCTGCAACGCTGTCGGTTTGTCATTGCGGATGTCCGCTTTCAAGGCCTGAACACGACACAAGGGCCTGCAGTGCATGCACTGCCATTAGGCAGTAAGCACAAGCCAAGTCACAATATGGTGTTTCACAACTTTACAGCCAGCATGCATGATATCATATTGTGCCTTGTAACTTACTTGTGGAAGCCAAGCCAGTGTGATCTTTGTACAAAGAACTACATAGAACTGAGCTGTGTTCCTTGCAGCACACATGCATGGCTCAATACTTTCACATGCAGTGGCAGTATGCACTTGTTGGGGCTCCCAGCAACTTGGTGATCAGAATATTCGAATTAAGTCACTAGGATGTCTCACACCGCAGATTGCACCAACAACACCAAGCCACACTGCTATGGCAACGAACCCAACATGTCCTGAGCAGGCACATGCAACTTTTGAAGATATTTTAACTTGCAGAATATCAGACCCAGACGTTGCCAGAAATTCCCTCGGTTGGCAGTGGCAGCCCAGGAGTTCAACCGAGCTCGGAGCTCAGCCTTACATGCATGCACACACTCAGCCTTACACGCATCAGCAGCATGCATGCATGTTACGGAGATACTCCAGCCATGCAGCAGGGGCATCATGGCGGCATGGCATATCGGCTAATAGAGACATGCAGATACTTGACAACCTATAGAAGATATATACCTGTGCCATTGTGACACAGACAACATCAGGCTTGCGGCATGCTTCATGCCATCCAACAAACAGCAACGTGTTTGCCAATTGATAGCCTCAGGGGCTTTCATATGTTTATTAGATACAAAGCACAAGCAGAGGATAAGACAATCAAAGCCAAATAAATGCATTCCAGACTGAACAGAGCTGTTGCAGACACAACCACATCAGCTTATGGTACACTATAACATGCGGCATGTAAGCAGAGCCGCCAACTCACTGCACATAATCGCAGCTTGCCCTGCCACACTCATTACTGGCCCAGTATCATGCCAGACATACAAAGTATACACGGCTGAACGCCGCAAGGCATAGCACTGCTTAGGAAATAAGAGATATCCAGTAAACAATGTAAAGATCTATCCTGCAAATGTTGGAAACGCCACGACCAGGCCGCAATAATTGAATGTCAGAAAGATCACAGCTTAAGCAAAGCAAGCAAAGCAAAAGCAAAACAAAAGCAAAAGCAAGCAAAAAGCAAACGCAAATTGTAACCAAGCATCCAGTAAGTAGAACAGCAGCACACTTCAATAGGCATTGCTGTTGTTGTTGCAAGAGAATGTGCTACATGATCAGTTGAGATCATAACCGAATAGTCTAAGGCTGCAGGCAGCAGAGCATGCCGCCATAATCTTGACACACGAGTTGTACCGCTGGCAGTAATTTTCCCATCTCAACACGCCATGTAATCGCAAACAACGTCATAACGCACATCAGCTTGCCAGTAACACAAACTCACAAACCAGCTGTGTTCGAATTGATGCACAAGAGCAACGTATTTTGCACGCCAAGGGCCCACATTAGGGCCACGGTAGCTTTCCCTCCTCCTGTACCGGAGTTTCAAGGCATCCCTGCCCATCCCTCTGATAGCAATCATACGACGCCTGTGCACAGGCGTGCACATGTCTGGGTCCCACCACTGCTTATTCTAGGTAGATTATCAATGTCCCAGATTAGTGTGCGGAGCCTTGACACGTCTTGCCACAGGCATGAACAGATGCAGGAGTGCCATGATCACCCTATACATCCCTCCTTCCCAGAAACCACCCAAGAAAGCAAAGCCTGACAACATATGTACCTGACCGACAGCTGATCCCAGCCATATGACCCATCATGAATCAAACTGCATTGCAAAGCTGCCAAGTCACCGATTAACGGTTTCTGTGCCTATGCAACCGCACAGCACTCTGGCACAAATTGATGTGGCCGCAACTGCACGTCTTTTGCAATAGCTGTGGCATGCCAATGGATTGTGGCACGGGAAAAACCTGGTGCCAGTTTGAGCCAGGGTACTTCTCAATTGTACATAACACTCTGCACATGCAAGCAAGCTTCACAGGGTTCATGGACAATGTGACATATCTATGAGGCTTGCAGCCGTTCAGGTGCCTGAAAGCTGTAATTTGGGCCAAACGGATCATACCTGTAACATGCTACTACACAGACGGTACTGCTTGATACATCTGCACCAAACACATCGTCAAATCCGCTAAACCTGACAGAAAGACCCGCCAACCTGACAGGAAGATCCCCCAATTCGAAGCCTACTAAGTGGCAACATCACTTGCAGATAGCACATGAAGTTACACGCAGAAACTTCAAGTCAAACACCAACGATTACTATTTAGTACATGAATAATTTGTTTCCTCCCGCAACTGACAGCCAAATAATGAAAGCCAGAAGGGTGCCAGATCAGACACCTACCGCTGATTGAATCATATGTGGTTGACTATTTTGTCAGCAGACCAACCTTGCTAGCACCAGCAACAAATGGTATATACATGCCGCCGGAGATGGTACAGGAAATCCCAGAACCTGTGCTTCACCCCTTTGCACGCACGCATGATACAACTGACATCTGTTATTGCAAGTGATTTAAGCAGATACTGACCGACTTTGGGGATTTCAAGATAATGATATCAGGCGTCCGTTGTTTTCCAGCTTGCTTGACACACGCTCTAGTATGTTGCAAACAGATTAGACAGATTAGGACAGGGCAGAACAAGGCAAAACAAAAGACAAATCGGAATCCTCAAACATTGCAATGCATATTTTTTCCTATACAGCCTGTTGCAGCAGGTAATCACAAAACCCCGGTAAGGCACATCAAGGGCAATAGGTCCCAACAAGACCCCATCACAGAAAATTGTGACTGATGTGACAAATGCTTTACACGTAACACAGCAAAGTGAAACATGTTTCGATCGAATGTAGATCCCTGTAAATCATCTGCATTACATATACAAGCCAATGCCATCGTACTGCAACATGCGCATAACTCAGTTGCCAAGCAATACCAAACCGACAGCAGCACCCCACCCCCGCCCCTGAATAAAGCGTATAAAGCATCTGTTGAAGATTATCTCCTGCCAGCTTGCCAGCAGCTTTCTATCATGCGCGCGTCTGCAAGCCGACATACAAGTAGTACATCACGAAGTGCTTGGTAGTTTATTGCAGTTCCAATCCCTTGCCGCAAGATGATTTACCTCAACTTTTACTCATCACCCCCCCCCCCCCCGGGTGACCATCAAGCTTGTAAACAAGCCGGGTACACGCAACACCCGCTGTAAGCCCTGATAACCTTTGGCTTTTGGTTGAACCCCTTCAGGCAAACCCGTTTGCCAAGCGCCACAGCTCAAGCTCAATCATCATATCAATGTCAGCCTCGGACATGGCTGGTTCACCAGTTGCTGCTGGCCCTGGTGGCACACGCTGTACTCCGGCGGTGATCACAGCTGGCAGGGCAGTTGCTTTGTAACCTTCGGTATGCTGTCCTGCTACTACTGCTGTTGTGTGTGCTTGAATGCAGGGCGTAGGCACCTGCCGGACTGGTGTGCTGGTGTCTCCTGGTTGCACCCACTGCTGGAGCCAACTGCTGAACTGGTAGTCATCTGCAGAAGCCAGCATCAGCCAGTCTACTGTACTCATCTGTCTCACAGGTGCTGCTGCTGCTGCTGTGGGAGCTGCACCCTGTGTAGAATCTACAGCCTGACGCAGTCCGACTGCTGCAGTCGAGGTAAGCCAATCTCGTCCTCCTCTTCCTGCTGCTGCGGAGGTTGTGGGGCTGTATGACGTTTGGTCAAAGACATGGCAACCGTCAAACGTGTTTTGCTGCTGTATCTGGTTGAGACCACGCAGGTAGCCCTAAGCAACAGCGGCAGCAAGTCTCTCACTGTCACTGCTGCTGTTATCAGCAGCTGCATTGAAGCCACTGCGTGTACTGCTCATGCTTGGATTGCTGACCATTCCAATCCCTACCAATGTATCCTGCTTGAGTTGCTGGAGTGTGTCCTGCATAGACTGAATCTGCAGCTGTAAGTGGGCAACCCTCTCTCTGGTACAGTTTGCTGCTGCTGCAGTGTTGGGGCAAACAGGTGTTGCTGCAGTCAACAGCGGATTTGCAACCTTCTCCCTGCCGTTGCTGTTCCCAGTGGTGGTCAAGCGGCGCTTTTTGAGACCAGCACTGCAGCTCCTGCAGAGCATTGAAGCAACCACACAACAGCCTAAAGGTTCAGGCTTGTCATGTATCAGTAACCTTGGACTAATGATGTGCATCAGTGTTCAGCAAAACACCAGCAGTGGTGACATCAGAAGTGTAATCTATCTCGTACAATGTCTGGTTTCCACGGCTCTTTCTGCTGCTGCAGCCGCCCTTATGTGAAGCAGTGCAGTATCTTCACAACAGAGGTACCCACGTAATACAACATGAACCATTACCTCTTGTCTCCTTGGAATCTTGCCAGTGGCTCCAACTTGCCGCACTGCTGGCAGAAGCGCCACAGCTCATTACCATGACCCTCACGCTTGATGGCATCAGCCTGCAAATGCAATCGAGCTGGCTGATTTCCCAAGTATCATCAGCTGACAAATGAGACATACGCTCATGGACAATCCACAAATTGTGAACTGGCAGTGCATATTCTGCCTTGTATGCTTCTGCATATGGTATGGCTGCCAAGTCGGTGTCAGTCCAGATGGGTCATTGGTATCACCCCTCCCGAGCTGGCTGCACACAGACCCTGTTTGCTGCTCCGACACTAAAAGATGCAGGATTCTGATGTGTATTAGTGCGCGTGATCACCTTGATGTGTTCAGGGCACAGGCCGCGTTTGATGCAGTAGGCTCGTCCAGTTGATTTCAAGTCCGCAGTGCAGCACAGAGCCTGCGAAGGTGAACCACACAGTCAATCAGCAAGATTGCTGGGATGTTATGAGAACCGCTGAGATGCAATGGGCAAGGGCACTGGCAGCACAGACACAGGCGCAGTCCACTGCCAGGATGCTCTTAATCAAGCTCATGAGACGCCTGCAGCCCAGGAACCAACTTCACCTGACAACGTTTAGACTTGGACGACATCAAAGCCTTTGTGCGGCTTCCTCTGGGTAAAAGCACCGAGGCAGCCTCGTCGGAGCCTAAATCACGAACAACACTGCCGATGTGTGACTCGTCGAACTCCCGGATGAGAGAGGGTCTACACACCAATTTAGGCAGAGCAACTGCCGTAAAGGCACACTACCGCTCAGCGGCGCTGCCAAAGCCTGCAATGGCTGGAAGCTCATAGGCAACAGCCCATACTAGGCAAGACGGCACAAACTGCCAGGCTCACGAGCTGCTGGCCGGGTGCAAACCACCTCTTACCAGAACTTGAGTCAGACATCATCAGCGTTGGTTGTGCTTGCAAGCCCGCGCAACGGCTACAATGGCACCTTTGAATTGATTTTGCAATCCCACTAGTGCGGTGGTTATGGCCTGTCCTAGATAATCTAATCTAGAAGTACTGATCGGGGCTACAAAACGGGACCTGCGGCTGAGCGCTACTGGAACTGCACTGGAACGCGACCAGAGGGCTCAGGTTGCCAATCAATCCAGCCCGCGGCGGCTACCATAATTGTCGTGAAGGCCAGCATTACTTTAAAATTGAGTTTAGCCTTCAGCGCCTGCCCTTTGTCACCTGAGATCACTGCTGGTTGGAACCTGGGGTTGACAGCAGCGTTCTATAGACTTCAACCGCTGTCTAGCCCGGCTGTTCGTACTTATAGAACGGCTCCCACCTTCATTGAAAAAAGCCCCATGGCTCTCTGAGGAAGCCAGCCACGCTGCACGCGCAGCAGATATTGTGTAATGCGCATTGCATCATATGTAGAACCGTTCTTCGGAAGGGGTTCAACCTCAATGCCGACTAGGTCACTGCTGACACGTGATCTATCTAGTAAACTGCGTGAAGGACAGGAAACTGGAGACTTGCCGCTGCGGGACTCACCAGCACCATGGTTGCTGCTCTGCCAACGTTGGTTAACCACCTCATCCGCACTAGTCATCATGAGCAGACAACCAACCTGGGTGGTGATCCCCCTTGCATGGCAGTGCAGCATGCCAGCGCATCTATCTTGTTGCATTGGCTCAGTCACCTTTACTAGTTACTGCTGTCCACACTTACGGGCTGCCATTGCTTAGACGAACAAATGTTTGGGCCACCGCAGAGATCAGTATTACTAGAAGTCTAGTTTGTTTCTGGAGCTCAGGATTTGCCTGTTGCCCTTGTCACCGGCTAATGTTGCATCTCCTTGGTTCACAATGGTATGAACCAGCCAGTGAAGTCTTCAGACAAGATCACAATCAGTATTGGCAGCACATGCATCAAATCTGCGGGCCCTGCCGCCAAACACCATTAAACATAGCAACAAGACCTGACATGGCTGGCCTACACTTTGCTGGTACAATGGGGACATGCTAGCCAATAACACCATATCCCTATTCTCAATAGCCACAGTTGAGTTGAAAGTACACATTTGAGTGCAGGGTGGGATTTCAACATTTGACCACAGCCTGGCATTCATTGGTAATGCAACAACACATCTTGAAGCACTGGCCCATGTTACACCCAACAGCAAAGATGCCCAACAGTACCGATACTCGCTACAGACGGTTGCTAAACATGTGCAACGTGCAGTTGCCAAATAAGCAGGCAAGGCCACTGGAGATGCATGCAGCAGAATATCAACAACCAAGCATAACAACAGTAAAGGCAACAAGAATACAGAGGAGCAGATGCTACAGACAAGAGGCGTACTTATGCAGCGCTTGTGCATAAGCCGCGAGCGCAGTGTTGGGTCGTCAACCCCAGGCAATTGTTATTGTGTGAGCATAGCAAAGTGCAACTGCATCCTGTTGCTGGTTTCCATGATGCTAACACTTCAAAAAGCCAACAACACAGAAGGGTGACCAGTGTCCTAAAAGACAGCGAATGGCATGACCACCCATATACACTTTACCCATGTACCCCTAAGCAATGCACAGCAGTACAACAAAGTCAATTCATGCATGAGGTGCTTGTTGGCCGGAAGGCAAGAAAAAAGCCAACAACACAGAAGGGTGACCAGTGTCCTAAAAGACAGCGAATGGCATGACCACCCATACACACTTTCCCCATGTACCCCTAAGCAATGCACAGCAGTACAACAAAATAGAATTCATTGCATGAGGCGCTTGTCGGCCGCGAGGCAAGGAAATGCAGTAGAAATTGAATGACAACATTTCCCCAATACACCATAGCCGCTGCACCATCATAGTGTGCAAGGGCAACATACTCAAACCAATGCAGAAGTGCATATCTACATGGTGCAAGCGCAAAGTGCGCAAAATCTACTGAGTCATAGGATATACTGCATAGCAACCCCTGCAACGCCAGCTTCAGCGATACCCCAACCAGTATCCACTCACATGTGAATATGAGCAGC
>NSMO01014382.1:12556-27356 GCA_002588565.1 Coelastrella sp. UTEX B 3026 | reverse complement strand
GACCAGGCTGGCTGGTGCTCTGTCAGCAGGTGGGTCATGACGACGTGGCCGTTTTGGCAGCGGTGGCTGATCATGCCTGCTGCTGTGGCTCCTGTCCCTGTGCCTGGGTGATGTGCCTGCAGTATCCCTGTGAACGCGAGGACTCACAACAGCATTGCTACCTGACCTTGGGCTGAGCACGGCATCGGCACTTTGGCCACTGCGTAGTGCTTGTCTGCTGTTGGAAGCATTTGCTGCATAGCCGCTGCGGTCTGCTGCGCTTTTGTGGTTCCTATGTGATCCTGGAGCGTCCCTTCCTGCATGCAGAGGAGGAGGAGGAGGCAGTTCCCTGTCGCGTTTGGCCCCTGCAAGGTGTCCTGTTGCACTGCTTGGCACTCGACTAGCAGCAGCTGCAGCAGCATGACTTTCCATCCAGCGATCTGGCTGCTGCTCATGCTGCTGATGACCATACCTGGAGTCTGACTGCTGCTGCCGCTGCTCTCGCGTCTGCTTCTCCAGAAGCTGGTGATAAGATGCTGCATGCCGGTCGTACTGCCCGGGATACTTAGAAAACAGCCCTGGCTCAGCTCGCTCAGGAGCCCTAGGCTTTGGCGGGGGGAGTGGCTGCTGCTTACTGTCATAGGGTTGATTGTCCCCTGAATACCTGCGTACTGCGGGCGGCTGGGGAAACTCAGCTTGCCGCTGCTGCTGGAGCTGCATGTAGGCTGCAGGAGGGCCAGCAACGGCTGTGCTGCTGCCATACGGTGGAGGTGGGGGTGAAGGGGATCGATATCGTCCTCGATCAGCAACGTGCACTGCAGGAGCTGCACGTGGATGGTCATATGGGGGTGCCGGAGGGGGTGATGCACTTCTGACGCCTCGCAGCTGCTGCTGCTGCTGCTCTGGCCAGCCAGGAGGTGCTCTACCGTAATGTTGCTGAACTGCGTAGTTGCTGCCACCATTAGCAATGGGTGGAGGTGGCTGCTGGTATTGTTGGGGGTGCTGCTGCTGCTGCTGCTGTTGCCACTGAGGTGGCTGATCATCTTCCCACCTCTGCGACCATTGTGCAGGAACAGCAGCAACTGGTGCTGCAACAGCTGGAGCAACATACCTGCTAGCTGTGTACTCCTGCTGCTGTTGCCTTACAGATTGCGCTGACACAGAATGGTGCTGCAATTGAGTGCTAGCATGTGCACTACTGTATGCATCAGCTGCATGCCCTGCAGCAGGCCTTGTAGGAGATACTGCACGCGCTTTCACTGCAGGAGCGATGCCAGCAGCTTGCCGTAATTCCTGCCAGGCAGATCTGCGGTCAAACACTGCAGTTGCCGCCGGCTGCTGTTGTTGCTGGGGCGGCGGGGGATCTTGCTGCGGTCTTGCAGGGTAATCATAAGCCACCTGCTGTTGCTGGTGCTGCAGACTGTAGGGCTGCATGTAGCCTGTTGTTGGCTGGGTCTGTACAGCCTCAGTGTATCTCACATAGACTTGTTGCGGCTGCTGAGAGTATGCCTGTTGCGGTGGCGCTTGCTGCTGCTGGCTGTTGAACTCCTCAAGAGATGCCAGACGGACTTGCTGCATGCTGTTTTGTGTGACGGAGCCATCACGAATAAGTTCATCCAGGATGCCCTCAGCCTAGGGAATCAAACGCAAGAACCAGCATTGCATATGACTTCAAACGCCATCAGGGTTTTTTTGTCCCAACAGAGATTCTGTGATAGCTATTCCTCCTCCACAAACGGGTGAGGTTCAGGAGACGAAGCATGTTACAGTGTCCCAGCAGCAAGCTACCACGGGTGCAGCAGGATAAGCTTGCTGCCACGCACTCACCAGTGCACTGTAGCTGCTGCTGATGTTTTGAGATATGATGTTCCTGCGCGGTGTGTAGTAGCCTTGTTTCATGTTCAGCAAAGAACACATCATCAAGAAACGAAGCACCCCAGGTTCTGCAGGACACAGTGTCAAGTGGGTCAGTGAGCTCCAGACTTCCGGCTACCACCTGTAAGCTGCTGTTTACTGCCGTTGTGGGGCTGGACAAGTTGCTGGCACTGAGCCCGGGCAACTTGCAAGGTGGCACATGTAACATTACTGGGACTCTAAGTCAGGCGAAGGGGTCATGGGGTGACCACAGGAACTCTCTGGGTCAACGCAAAGCTTGGTCAGGCAATTGCAGGGACTACTCCTGACTGCTGGATACTACAGCCCACTCACCACGGCTGACCTCCCAGTTAGCTGGCCAGCGCCACCAGTCATTGGGGAGGATGGCTTGCTGCTCCAGATAGTGCAGCAGCTGCAACGATACCTTGTGCTTTGCTGTTGCCTGTGCATATGATCGGCGATCAGCAAGGTAAGCATGTGCAACAACCAACGCTGTAACAGCTGCCCAGATGGATCAGAGCCAGCAGTATGCCTTTGAGGCTTGATTGACAACAACAGATGGTCTACCCGCCGAAAGGCTGCCGGGACCCCGCACCGCCTCCTGAGCGCATGAGATGGGCATAGTTGACTGTGCAAACAAACGGACGCCAACTGACCACTCTACCGACGCTGTCGAGCCAGCTGGCTGCTGATAGAAGCCATTTGAGTCAGGGTTGTGACACCCGCGATCGTGGCTGCAAGCCTTGATAACACACCTCATCGCCATCCACGGCAGCAAATCTTTCTGCTCTGGTATGAGTCACGTCGCCTGGGTGCAAATCCTGCAGCTCCAGCACAGCTGACACTCCTCCTCGTGTACCGGGTGCTAGCCTGAATGGTTCACGGCCCCTTGTGTGAGGAAACACAATCTCAAAGAATCTCTTGGCGATATCAACAGCCAGTTGCTCCTGCGCCATCGCAGTGGCTTGGTGAGAAAAGTGAAGGATGACAAAAATCAAAACTTCCCATCTCGCATGAGAGCTGTCCAGTCCCAGTTGACAACGGAACCGATACAACCCACACAACGACAACTGGTTGGGGCTAAGACTTGCAGTCTGCGGTTTTGGGGTGTACGGTTGCTGACACTTGTTACAACCTACTGACATCCAGGGGCATATCTGTCTCGAAAGGTGAGAGAGGGCCTGGTACAGCTGCGGCTTCACACGGACTGTCTGCACTGCCAGACATCGTGCTTTTGTGAGACACAGTTGCTGGCCTGCAGGGCTATCAATCATCAGCATGGTGTGGGTAACCAGACATGTTCAAAAGCCCAAATCCAAACTGGCTTGAAGCCTGCCACACAAGACACAAGAGCATGCCCTCGCAAGTATGCCATGGTGAGTTCATCCTGATAAAGAAGTGCAGAGAGGTATGGTATCACTTTTCATTGATGTTCTCCTGTATACTTATCCCAGTGTGTCTGGCCCCAGCCTGCCGTAACAGATACACTTGCTGTCCAGGGCGCAACTCTGTCACGGCCACTGCCTGCCATTGCTGCCTGGCGGCAGCTATACTGCCGTCTGTTGAGCTTCCTGCAGCTGCTGATTCACTTGCAGCAGACCCAGCTGCTGCAGGAGCACTGTCCTTGGGCCCTACCAGCCGCACAGTCTCTGCGTTTTGCAGCAGAGTGCTGTGCCGTTGGCCTTCTGCTGTCTCGGCTTCTACAAGCATCTGCAAACGATCAAAAACATGTTTTTCAGACATCTAGCACGCCTTACGTGGCTTGCAGAACGAGTTGCCCAAAGGTGATGTATCATACATGTGGGACATGCACCAGCAGAATCATTTGTGCCAATGTGTCATTGCAGGACGTGAAGACAGGAGTGGTGGAACTAACTACTCGTGATCTTGCATCTTTCAAATTAAGCTGCAACAACAGGATGTAGCCAATGTGAGCAGAATGTACACTAGAGATGGCACGGCGGCTTAGGCATCAACTGTGGGGACTGACTGTACAGTCGACCTAATTCGGGGTTTATTAGACTCTAGCGGACTCAGAGAAACTGGGGATGTTTTGTGAAATGGCTGTCGAAGACTGGTTTCAGTGTCTCTGAAGATGAACCCCTAGGTTGACTGTTCAGCCAATCTGGGAGCAGTTGACTATGCACAGACGTATCAGTGCCCGACTGCAGGGTTGCTCCTGAGAGGCCCCACAAACCAGCTGTTGGCGTTGCTGCTGAACTCCCATCATCATTACCCTGCCTGATAGTCTGCATGCAATAGCCCCTGTGAAAGTATTCTACTCAGCAATCTCAAGCCCAACACACTTACCATGGGTCGAGTCTCAATCTTGCAACGTCCGACTATAGCAGTCCTAGCTCTGCCTGCCGCATCCACCACGAGCACTTCGGAACCACTCTTGAGCTCTGATAGGTAAGCTGTCTTGTTGCCTGGAGCTTGTACATAGGCATGTACTGCCCCAGCGTTTACTCTGAAGGGCCTGCTGTTGATGTATTGGGACTCCATGCACTGCGATAGAGGTAGGAGCAGCAAGGGGAACAGGTGTGGGCAGAGTTGGGTGGCGGTCTGCAGTTGCTGATAGCTAATCCTCGAACTACATACAAGCTGCTAATCTTGTGCACCAACCACTGCAGGTGTTGTGTGGCCAGGTTACAAGCCAAGGCTCATTCCTTCTTGTCTGGCCTGTGCAACATATAGCGGTGTTCACAACTTGCTGCGGCTATTTCTCTGCGGCCAGTTACACCAGAACTCCATGACCATAAATCTCTGTTAGTCTGTGAGAAAAGCATGGCAAACTCTGCAACACTCACCTCTGAGTGGACAAGGAACAGAGCTCTAGCAAACGAGCCCACCAACATTCCTTCTCCTGGCTTCAATAAGCTGCACAAGTCCACACAGACACGGTCACACATGCCCACCTGGGACACCCTGTGACAGCAACAATGCATGCAGTAGAGCTTGTAAGCGTGTGTTAGCACAACACACATCACCAGGCTGGTGCTGCGTGCACTGTTGCAGTAATCCAGCCTGTAGCTCGACTAATGCTGTCAGCAGTAAGCAGGCTGCAGATGCGGTGATTGCGCAGGATGCTGATGATCATCTTTCCTGGGCGGCAGGAAGGAGGTGCACACACCACCGTTGGTTGTTTGCCGCGACTATCTTGCATGAAATCAGAGGACGCCGGGTGCGTTGCAGTCAACTTGAAGATGGATGCTTACAGTACGGTCCTGATCCCACCTCGTTACTCTGGCGGTTTCATATTGGTACACAGGCGCCCCTTCGGCTTCCCTCTGTGCCAGATATGCTGCCAACTGCTTCACCTGCAGTCATAGCAAACTGTGTACAAACAATTAAAAACCAAATCATACAAAGATGCTGTCAAGCTGAACTCACTCTGCACTCCTATGTGCAGATTCATACACAGTGCAGATGCCCCGAGAAGATGCCGTGGCAGCTCGATCTGAAGCTAATTGACCTACGTTACAGCCTTGTACCGGCCATGGAGTTGGCCAGCCGAGCACGAGAGGTGGACCGCCACCCTTCTCACCCTACAATGCGCTGACTGTGCTGCTTTCCCACATACAGGTGACAATGGCTTGAGATCGGAGGGAACAGCAGCTCACATCTAGGGATGGCGGCCCAAGCAAGCATCTGCATGGCAGATGATCTAGAGTGGCTCAGCAAGTATTACAGTGAGCTGCGTCGGGCATAACACGAATTCGGTGGGCAAATGCAAGCTTGCAAACTGTCAACAGGAAGGCATAACTCTGTGAAGCACCAATATGGCTGCCGTGGTCAATCGCCCCACTCCAACCTGCACAGGGTCCTCGGTCCTCAGGACAACGCCAGCAGTGCCTGCCTCAAGCGCTTCAAGCATCACACGTGCATCAGCAGCGCTGGTAGCCACGCCAAGTAACTGACCCTCAGATGACTGGAAAGAAGCGACCAAGTTCTCTGCAGGAATGACCTGGCAAGCATGCGTAGGTCAAAAGCGCACAAGTTAAGTGGCCAGAGGCAGTGCAGGCTTGGCTTGTTGACTACATGCAGACTTCTCTTTGCACCAGTTGATGCTGTAGGGCTTGCAGGACACCTGAGATTGTCACTGTGATATAATTAGCTCTGAGCAACCAATGGGGGGCAAGGGATGTGGGGTCCGTCCTTTCAGCTGCAGACCAATGCCAACAGCATCTCAGACTTCGCTTGACAGCTGCTTTGCTCTGCTGTTGCTGCAGTCCATATCCTGCTAATCATGACTAGCAGAATGTGATACAGACTGCGCAGTAACTGACCTTCCAGTCTGTAGCATCCATGACCAGGTATCCTTGCTGCTTTGCCGCTGCTTCAGCTGCTTGGAGGTCTGCTTTGCCAGAAACGACCAGCCTCTTGCCAACCTGCATGGAAATGCAGAGTCGTTAGCCTCCTTGTGTGGGACCTGATCCTACAGTCTAGCCTGCATGATCTGCCTCTCTATGAGTGCTTTGGACCCAATGAGTTGCTGCTTTGCTTGCTGGGGGACAAAGTTTGGCATTTGCAAATGCACAGTATACAAACCACCTAAAAAATGCTCGATGAGTGAAACAGATCCTGGATTGTATAACATGCCTGCCGGAGGACTATAGGTGCAGCTCTCCAAGCTGTAAGGACCGTAGTACATAGCAAAGCTGAAGCCAAGCACGGTTCACCTGCTGGCCTTGCGAATCCAGTATAGTGCCATCATCCTGCAAGGTGAAGGGCTCAAAGGCAGCGAGCTGTTGCCACTTCGCTGCCAGGCTGGCCTTATCCTTGCGGAATAGAGCTGTTGAGTAGCCAGATTCAACTGCTGCTGTGAGCACGGACTGTACTGGATGCAAGCAAACACAAAACCTCATGGCACTTGGCTTGTTGTTTATCAGATGTGATCACATTTGAATCGAAGGATTACACGACGGCTTCAGGTCATACAGTTGTAGAATGGTTGCATCAGGAAGCAGTATGCTTTCAGCAACATCCTTGCCAGGAACAAGTAAAGTTGCTCGCTGTGCGTGGCATGCAGGCTGTAGCAGTTTGATTGTATTGGTATTGGGCCGTCACAGGGCAGACTTCTGCATGTCTTTAGTGCATGCTGATGATGACACCTGAGCGCACAGCAGCATTGAAAGCTGACATGCCTACGATGTGTGCTATGACCTTTCGTTGTTAACCTCCGCTAAACACGGCTGAAGGGTCTCTAACTCGTCTGCAAGTTCGTCAACTTATACGACATTGAGGACGATTTAGAAACCTTTCAGCCGCTCTGCATGCAGACCTGCATGCTGTGACTATATCACCAGTACTGCCCAACTGTCTACAGCATCACAGTCACATGGTCCACAGCTTGACAGCCAAATTTGAACTCAGCCCAATTATCGCCCATGTATATGTGCTGGCGGCAGCAGGCTGGTAGCGCCGCATACCTGGTTGCTGGTCTCCACCCACACGATGCGCTTCTGAGCTTGTGATCTTACAAGTGGGCGAGATACTTTGTGCGTTTTGCGCCGGAAGAGAGCGCACTGCACTGACTTCCCCGGCGCACCAGCTGCACAACTGCTACTGCTGTGGCCCCAAGCACTAGAGTGCGTTGATCTATGCATTCCGCTTGGCGCGTACAATTGCAAGGCTTCCCATGTAACTCTGGTCCCGGTTACATGAGCAAATTTGTGCAGGACAGTCTACTGTAGGGCTTTTTACACGCAAGCAGAGTAACAAATGGCTGGACTGCACGTGACCCTGCCGAAAGCAGGATATGGGTTTTTCAGCACATTCCAATAAAGTTGCCGGGCTTCGTGAGTGGAGACGAAGCCTCTGTTGATGCATGCGTTATGTGACCTGTGACCAACCTTTTGGACTCTCTGGGAATCTGGTGCACCCCTGCTTGCCCCACCGAGGCAGGTCCTGATGTGGATATCATAAGTAGCCGACTGAGTGCATTAGGCACGGTTGTTGTTGACCAGTATAGTCGGCTCCTTTTTGCTTTGCCTCCAACGCGTTCAACCCCTAATAGTCGTTGAAGCAAACGGCCTTTGTGCTTCCGAACACGTACTAATCACTCTGCAGGCTACTCAATCTGCCTTGGGATAGACACGTACAGCTCAGATGCCTGCTTTCTGACTCAGCTCCAACAAGCCGCCTGTCCCTTATTAGCAATGGTTTTTGCCTTAGCGGTGCCAGCTTACATCAATCAAACTATCAGCAGCTCTCGCGGCACTTGGCCCACAGCACAATGCCGTGTGGAATTGGGCGGGGGACCTGGACGTCGTGTGCTGATTCGATGCAGCCTCAGCATGCCAGGGCGTCGCTTGATGCCAGGTTCCCCCTCATCACCACGTAGTGTGTGGTTCGGCTCCAGCGGCCTTGTGTCCAAGGACTTCTTCCGATCAGCTTGGAGCACCGTTTTGCAGAATCACAGGGTATGGAGCGAGAAGTCACTGCAAACGCTGCAGAGGGTCGGCACCATGCTTCGCTCGTCAAGCATGGACTATATCGCGGCCCTTTCAATCAAGAAGGGTGCATCTCAGCAGCAGTCACCAGACCCAGATCAGCCACCAGAGTCTGACCAGCTTACTGCAGGCCAGCTGAAGGCCAGTCTTAGCAAGTTCTTGACGACTGCCAGCAGTGCAGAAGTACAGCAAGCCACCATGTTGTCAGACCTAAGCAATATGGCTTATGACATCGCAGCCATCGACGAGCAACAGCTGCAGCAGCGCCACAACTTGGTGATGGTGGCACACAGCAGATACCCTGCAACTGCCCAGGATGCAGAAGCAGTGGTACTGCAGCGTGAAGACGGCCAGGACGCTTGGGAACAGCTTCCTGCAGCCGTGTCCACGTCGGTCGCTGCAGATGGGCAGCTGCAGGGCCTTCCTGCAGCACCAGCAAGCAGCTGCCCAGTAGCTGCCACTCCACTGGTGTGGGATGCAGCTCCCCAGTACCTCAGCAGCCGCCCTGGTACACCTCGTGGCACCCGCAACAGCATTTCAGACACAGGCTCGGCCCCAGCATCTCCAAGGACACCGTTCATCATGTCGTCCATGTCTGAGTTTGATGACCTGGCAGGCCTCGAGCAGTACCCCACAACAGCTTCAGCGCCAGTCTCAGATCCAGGCACCCCTCGGCGCAAACCATCAGCGTTTGCAGCAGCTACGGAAGACACACCACGCCACAGCCGTGCAGTGACACCAGCAGCTGGGGCTTCAGCTGAGGCCCCAACCGGCATTGATCTGGGTGACAGTTTTGCCCTTAGCAGGAGCAGCTCTGCTGATGTCGCTGCAGTGCAACCATTGTACTGCCAAGAGCAGAGAGGACAGCAGGAGACTGGCCAGCAGCAGGAGCGTGTTCTAGACGAGCAAGAACAGCACGCACTGTGGGAGTTGCAGCAGCAGGAGCAGGCAGTACTATTTGAGATGCGTCAGCAGCAGCAGCTGCAGTTGATCATGCAACAGCAACTGCAGCAGGAGCCAAGCACTGGTGGTGCGAGCGAAGAAGCTGTTGCCAACAGTCCGGCTTGGTGGTGGTGGTGGTGGCAGCAACAGCAGGCTGCAGCTGCTGCCAGTGCTGGCAACAGCAGCACCGGCGGCTCAGCAGAAGCACAACCCAACCACCCCACAGAGTGGTTTGTGTGCGATGAGGCAGCACCTGCCCAGGCAGGCAGCCCTGTACGGTACTTCATACTCCAAGGTTCAATCACACTGGACCACTGGCGCATCAACCTGACAATTGACCCCTCCGAGTTTGAAGGTGGCGCCCTGGGTCCTGTCAAGGTTCACAGGTCAGCTGATACTTCGATAGTGCAAAAAACTGCAGTATTAGCCAGTATGCCTGTACTATGATCTCCCAGTACAGCTTGTTGTAGGACTTGTTGGCGTGTCTGTTGTTGACTTATGACAGTTTCTGAGCCTTTGTCCACCGCATGGAACTGCCTTGTGCCAGCATGCTGTCAGCCGATGCTCTACTAACCTGTGTTGGTGTTTATGCAACTGCAGGGGTGTGTATGAGGCTGCTCTGAACATGCTGGACACCTTCATCCCCCTTGTGCAGGAGCACCTGGCTGAGCATCCTGACGGCAAGGTCGCTTTCACAGGTCACAGCTTGGGTGGCAGCCTAGCCACCCTGCTCATGCTACTGCTGGTGCACAGGTGAGCTGTCTGGCATCCCTGGAGCTGCGGGCCTTGTGTTGTTTGCAACGCTTGCTGTAGTGGCTGTACATGGCTTGACCAGCGTGAGTGCTGTTGATGCACTTTTGCACAGCTGATGGCGGCTTCATTAGGTAATAGAGAATAATATTAATACTTCAGCATCTGCAGCATGGTGCGGGGTGTGAAGATTCCTAGTTATGATATGTTTGTTCATGGTTATGATATGTGAGGGCACCTGCCTTGCAACACTTGAAGCAGGACTCTTTCAGGCTTGCTGAACAGGTCATCTGTCTGCGGCTGACTATGTGGCATGCACTGTCACTTCTGCAGGGGCATATTGCCAGCTTCTAACGTGGCCACAGTCCGCACATTTGGAGCTCCTGCAATCTTCTGCGAAGGCGCCACAGGCTCGGCACCAGCAGCAGGAGCATGCCAATCCTGCTCCCTGCCCTGCCAGCACCGCACAGAGCACTCTGAGGCGTCTGCTGCTGCAGGAGCTGCCGTAGCAGCTGCAGGCAGTGCTGCTACTGCTGACCATGAGTCCACTGGCTTGCTGGCTAAGCTGGGGTTGGCACAGGATATAGTAGTGAATGTGGTGATGACAAGAGACATTGTGCCGAGGGCGTTTGTATGTGACTACACGCTGGTGGCTGACTTCATGAGGAGTTGGATGCCTGGTTTCAAGGAGCATTCAGGGCTAGCATCTTGCAAGGAGCATAAGGTATGGCTAGGTAATTACTGGCTTCAGTGAAACGTGCTTTGCTGGGATACAAGATGCCTTGCTGTGTAGTAACACATCTCAGAGTTGCTAAGGCATGTAGCTGCCAACGCGGATGGTTTTGGGCGCAGCTTCATGGCTGGTAGAGACAGTTGCTGTGGCTGATGATTGGGTGCATGTTCACGGTCTTTCGTGAGCTGTTCAGTACTGATGTTGGTGTTAATGTAGTGCTGGCATGTGTGCATTCACCAGCATTTGTCCCCACATGCAGTATCCAACTCCGGTTTCTGAGCATATCAAGCAACTCAGGTTTCTTCACTGTGTATACCCTACCCTGCAGGCATTGTACAACTTCATAGGCACAGTAGAGGTCTTGCAACCGAGCTTGGGGTGCCCTTTCATGCTTTCGGATGAGACACACTCCATGCTGCCAGAGCAACCAGCCCTGTACAAGCTGACAGAGCCGTGCTGCAACCTTCCAGAGGCTGTGGGCCTGGTTTCTGCAGATTCCGCTGCTATCCACAGTGGTGTTGGTAATGCTGACCTGGCAGGGTTGACTGCAGGAACAGCTGCAGAAGCAGCCAGTAGCAGGTTTGATCAGCAGGATGACGCAGCAGTGCTTGACCAGGCAGTTGAAGAGTCTGTAGCTGGGTTGGTGGCTGCTGTAGCTGCTGCATGCAACTCATGCAGCCGTAGCAGCTGCAGTGGCTGTACGAAGCTGCAGGACAGTATGCTTGCAGCAGCAGATGGAGCTGATACAGTAGCACCTGCTACCAGTGAGCAGCAGCATGAGCCAGATTGTGATACACTTGCTAGCCGTGATAGCAGCAGCAACAATAGCAAGGAGGAGAGCACAGCTAAGAAGAGTAAACTTGGTGCTTTTGGCAGTTGGGGCAGCCTCGTCAGCTTAGGTCACCTATCACTGACAGCTGCCATCGCTGACCTGACAGGCACGTTCACATTGGTCAGCGGCAACAGCGGCATGGTCAGCATACCAGCAGAGGCAGAGACGGGTGCTAGCAGTAGTAGCAGCAAGAATGAGCCTGCAGCGGTGACAACAGCTTCATCAGCTGATCTGGCTGCTCCTGCAGCAGTACCACCCCCAGCTACTTCAGCAGCAAGTGAGGCAATTGCAGCTCTAGCAACCACGACAGCAGACCCACTGGGCCTTACTCTTGGTGATGCCATTCTAACCTTTATGAACAATCCACATCCCTTGGAAACGCTTGGCGAGATGAGAGCGTATGGGCCATCAGGGTCAATCAGCAGGTTTCACAATCCCAACAACTACACAGTGGCGCTGCAGCACCTTTGCAGGCCGCTGGATGGAGACACAGTTCAGTAAGTGGCTTGGCTGTGCTTGAACGGCAGAATCAGCATGTGTGTCTGTGAGGCAGCAGAGGCGTGTTGTTGGGCGTGTAGCCTACGCATGGGGTTCTGTGGCTTGGCAGGTGGTTGCAGTAGGTTGACTTGCTTTGGTGCCTGCAGGATCTGTGTGACGGTGTGTGAATGCTGATGTCTGGATATGCGCCACATACATGTGTGTGCATTTGTGAGGCTCTATTGATGTTTGGTGTTCTTTTACGTGCAAGACTTCTGATATGGATGCAGGGTTGGGACCCAGAGTGGGGCAATGCTGTATGGCATCCCTGGAAAAACGGGATGCTTGCTTGTCGTACAACCTTGTGTCTTTGACCATAGCTTGAAATGTTGCGTGTGCCAGGCGGGCAATTCACAGCGGATTTGTAGCAAGCTGCTGTTGTATTGGTGGCATGTGTGGTTTCAGAGCCTGGGCCAGCCCTGGCACAGCGGACTCCTGCTTTGGCTGTAAAGTCGTGCGGCATAGTGCAACAGTCCAGCTTTGCCAGGGTGTGTCCCCCTGCCCCTGGATGCAGCACGAGGGGACATTTTGAGGGTGCTGTCCCTGTATGGTTTGTCATTCCTGTATGGTTTGTCAATGATGTGTCTAGACATGTTTCGCAAGACTGCTCGGGTAATTTACTAGAGAACCTGCTGTGGTCTTGCTTTGTACATTAGCTGTTGGTTCAGCTGACTGTTGTGCAGCGCAGTGGCCAGATGCTACTGTTGTGCATGACTATGCGGTATCTTGTTCCACAGAGCATTTGGAACAGCAAACAATCGGTTGCAGGATTTCTTGTAGTATGTGTTCGCTTGCTTGCTTGTGATGGGTGTATGATTTGCGGCAGCTTTGCTGTGTGCAGCGGGTTTGCTTTGTGCCCAGGCTTTGTGTCTGGCATGCGTCTGTTCTCTGTACTGTGCTCTAGAACTGGTCATCATCAGCACCCAACTGTAGCTCACAGTAGGTCGTTGGCAGTTGTGTGCTGCTACTTAACTAGCTACTTGGTAGCTTACACTTGCCTTTCTGTCTGGCGGTGGAGATGTGCTTACAATATGGCTGTATGAAGTGCGCCTGTGGGATGGCATGGAGCACAACCCCATGCTGCAAGTCCATTTGCTTTGTGTGTATGTGGTGGTTAGTTGAGTTATCTCTTTGGCCTTGGGGTGCTGCAAAAAGTGTTGCTTGCGCGCTTGAGGCTCTGTTCTGGGTGCAGGATGGTGCAGGATGGTTGCTGCTTACACTGCTTGGTCTTGTGTTTCGATGTCGTGTCGGGTGTCGTATCGGGTGTCAGTGTGTCTGAGCGCCGAAGCAAGTGCGCTGAGGCAAGGCGACAATGCTGTTACGGTGTGGTCTGCTATAGTGGTCCAAATGATATGTGCGAGAGGATTAGGCGTTTGGTGTCGAGACTTTCTGGCAATTGCATGGCTGTTTGGACAGCTGTACGGGTTTTGCCTGGTTAGGAGGCGGTTTTGGCCCCCTTATGTACATGAGGCTGTGTCCATGAGGAAATTTCATTGTATGCATTCCAACAATCTCCAGCTATGCACAACTCACGTGGCTAGCAGCTAGCTACGCTAATTGGATTTTGTGATTGTGTTCCTATTGCGCCTTGGCACCATGCGATGCATGTTTGCACAACCAGCAAATCTAGCTGTATTGCGATGTCTTGTGGCATCCACTGTACTGAGCTTCCCTATTAGACTGTAGTGACTCTTTGCTGTAGTGTTCTTACATGACTGTCCACTGCATGGCTTTGCTCAGCTTGCAAAGCAGTTTTGTGACATATCTTTGCTGATATACCATGGTCGCAGAGATCCATTGTATGCAAGTTTTGGGATGAGAGCCCGTTCTAACAGTTTTGCCACATGTCGTGCATGCATCCTTCCTTTTGGGGCTGTGTATGCTGCTCTGCAAATGCATTGCACGCAGTTCTTGGTGCTGTACACAGGTATGTTTCACATCTCACACGCCAGGAACTGAAAGATGTGTTCCTGGGCTAACATTGCTGGTGATGCTCCGGGGTGTGTTCCCTTGAAATGTGGAATCGGTTTGTGGGGTGTGTGCCCAAGGGGTTTGTGTTTCAAATGTTTGAGGAGGGTGTAAAGAAAGGGAAGTGTCGTGTGGCTCAGAGGGTGCTTTGGCCGTCATATGCTTGTTACATTTGAATCGTCTTCGTGCAGCGCCTGACACAGAAGTCAGTCGCGCAGTTGAATAAGCGTGTTTGATCCACATGTGCCGTGCCCAGTTGGCCTAGTTGAACACGTGGCCTGGTTGCGCTTGTATGTTGTGGATCATTGATGTACTCATTGCCAAATTCATGCTGTTGGCGACCCTGTGGTCCTGCAGCAATGTGCAGCTGGCAGCGTTCCTTGCGATATCGTGTGCTATTTTTTGCTTGCCTCGGATCCGTCAGCCAGTCAGGGTGAATTGCGATATCGTGTGCAGCATTGTTGGATGCCCTGCAGCATCATGCTGCTGCTACTAGTGAGCAGTAGCTGCTACGTCATTGATGGTTCATTGACACTGCTTTGTGTAGAATGCTGCATGCTTGCTGTGGGTAGCTGCATCAAGGCTCGTGACCTTGTCCGTTGCATAATGCATGCGTGTTGGACTTTGCGCAGTGCCCCTCTTGATGGTGGCAGATTGTACAGCGCCACTTTGTGTAGTTTGGCACATGCTCATGCATGGCACGACAGCTCTTGCCAGCGCATCTGTCTT
>NSMO01014382.1:0-12295 GCA_002588565.1 Coelastrella sp. UTEX B 3026 | reverse complement strand
GTTTGGTGGATGTCAAGCTTGCACAATCGCATCTTGTGAGGAATGTGAACATTGTTTGGTTTTGTGTATTGTGACAGAAACACGCAGTACAGTGTCACTGATCGTATTCAACACCTGGCAGGTGTCATGAGGTTTCATTGGGTACGTGTAGAGCTGGATGGCGGAGAGTGAACTGTGAACTTGTAGTGTGTGGTAACGCTCCAGCAGCACTCTGAGTGTGTGGCGATGTGTGAGCAGCGCTGCTCACACGACAACATTCTCTGTAGTAGTACTAGTAGCTACACTCGGTCGGTCGTCCAAGGCCAGATCGTCTGACCTCCGCACGAACTTGAAGTTTGTATCCCCATCTCTGCAGCTTGTTGCATGGGCATGCAACCCAGGCCCCGAGCCCGCTGTCAGACTCTGCTACGGTAGCAGTGCCACTTCAGCTGCACAGGGGCATTCAAGCAAGTAGCTGAGGTGACTGTAAGCTCACAGCTTCGTCGGCGACTTCGAGCCCCGAGCCACACTTCGGAATGTTGAGTTGATTGATCATGTCAAACAGATACAAAACCTGGACCTTACTCTCGGTGACTGCGGCTCTTCGTGGGACTCGCCTTTTAGCCTAAAAGTCAGCTGCTTCATGCACTCCACGCACTTGTGCTGATGGTCTGCACGGGCTACGCACGTCTGTACTTGGTAAGTACAGTAGCCTTGGCGTCAATCCCAGGGGTTGTCAAAACTATTGCCTACGAACTGCGTACTTACGTAACTAGCTCACGACTCGGTATTTTGGAGCCTCCAAACGGCGTCCGACCAACCGGTCCCGGCGCGGACGCCTAGTCGGCACGTGTCAAGCGGCACGGCGAGGTTGTAACATAAGCTTCAGGTTGTGGCTGATGGTCAGAACCAGCAAGCCTGGTATCCTGTACTTACTGTACTGTCGGGTCCTCGGACGCACCGTCGTGCCAGCTCATCTCCAACCTCAATGTCACGGTCAGCAGGCTTGCACCGCTGCGCAGCATGCCAGTGACGGTCTATCGCGGCCACCGGCTGGTATTTCACAACGACCATGTACATAGTGATGTCATCAGAGGCCCGCTCTGTATGCCTGACATAAACCCTTCGACAAAATATGCTGCATTGCACGCTCCAGCGCCACCCTTCCCCGCAGCGGCTCACAGTGACGGCCTACCGCCAGCCAGTAAAAACTTCAATGTCAGTATTATGAACGTAGCCAGGCCGACTCTCTGGATTTTGAACCGCAGTCTAGACAGAAGAACACTGGCACAGCCTGTGCATGATGCACAGCCCAACTTGGGCTGTATTATGAAGAAGCATGTCTCCGTGTTTATCGGCGTGTGACACGCTTATAGCCGCGCCGGGCGGGAGAACTGCACCACAGGTCATCGGATGACAACGCCTTACCATTTATAACTCTGTCAACAACCGCATAGCATACTCCCTGCTGCCAATCACGCCGACCTTGGTATTTGTCACAAGGAACAGCGGCATGTTCTGCAGCAGGTACTGGAACCTGTCCCTAGCCGTTTTGTTCACGAATGCATCTAGCAGCACACCGCCCTTCACTCGCTGCAACATGCGCGGCACGATCCCGCCAGCGATGAACACCCCGCCGCGCGCCAAGCATCGTAGCGCCATCGCTCCGGCCTCTGCGCCAATGATACTGAGGAACATGTCTACGGCTTCAAGCGCGATGGGGTCACCTTCGAGCGCTTCTGCTGTTATTTCTGGCGCGCGCTTGGGGCCTTGCAGGGGTTTGTTGTCTGGGCGCCTGCAACACAAGGATATCAGCCCCAAACCAGGTCAGTCTATGGTGTACTGCAGGCCTGCCTGAGCATGCTTGCCTGGCAGTGCAGTAACACCATCAGAAACATGCGTTTGCTGTGCAGGTTTGGCATACAAACATAAGCACAAACAAGGCATCTGGCCAGGCACACACTTGGTGTGCCAGAAATGCACAACAAAGCAAACACCAAACCCTGTGTGCTGGTGATTGTCTATTGCAGGTGGGAAGCACTTTTCGCTGAAAGTGTCTTGTTGCACCATGCGACCCAAAACCCACTTCCGCTATGTCCTGCTATGTCCAGATCTGCATAGTATATTTCTGTATCTGCGTGATTCATTAACAAAGTTGCACGACTGCACGTGGTGACACCAACGCAACCCACTGGTAGATGCAGTATGATCGTCTTCAGGCTGTGCATGCGGCAGACGCTTGTTCCACAGGCCACCAGATTCAGAGGCATCAACTTGTCACTGCATATGTTCTCTTTAGAAACATTCTTCAAGGCCCGCCAAGTGTCTCCACAGAAGTCAAGAAACCACATCAATTTAAAATCCGCTATATCTCATGTGCTCACCTCAGAGTTGAGTCGCTCAGCAGGAACTCATAGATCAGCTCTAGGCCACGGCCACACGCTACCTCCTCAATCTCACAGTGGCCAATACGTGCTGTCACCCAGGATGTAAGTGCCATTTGGCGCCAGCCACGAGGTGCAAAGGTAGCATGAGCTCCCTCGCCAGGGATAACCTGCAATGGAATATGAACAAGTTATCAACAAGCTATCAACGATGCGAATGACATGCATGAATGAATGAATGAGGTCTGCGTAACACTTTTAAATAGAGCGCTAGCATAAGTTGAGGGAGGGTTATGTGTGTGTCAAGGCGACTCCACATTCCCTACCGATTGAATCCCACAGATGACAGGGAACCCCTGCCTTTGTTGATGCAGAGCTGCATGTGGGACCAGAGTGTGTGTCCTAATAGCCTACAGTTGCAAGGAATGTGTTTAGAGATGCGGTGTCATATGTACGCCAGCGTGTTAGGTGTTGCTAATACTGCTGATGGTGTGGAAGCTTTGATGGCTTTGTTGTTCACAAAGAAGCCTGCAGTGTTGAGTGCACACAATGCCACAAAACACCAGCAACAACAGCAGCTATTGCTCTTGCAACCTGGGCATACTGTGTCGAGCCGCTCAATGCATCTCCTACGCATGATGACCACAAGATGTGCAAGAAATTGCATAGAATTTGAAACAGGTACATCACTCGCTGTGAAACCAAAACAGGTACATCACTGAAGATGTGCAGGAGGTTGCAGTTGATCACTTGCTCTGAACTTGGAATCACCTACACCATTATATGCTAGCTAAATCCAAACCCTCATATGTTGGTCCCGGCTCACGCGCTACTGCTGCCTACAAGGCTGCGCTGCTTGATAAGGCTGCGCTGTCTAGAGCTAGAACAGCGTACAACAGCAGTTGCTGCAACTGCCCTCTATCGCACAGAAGATTGCAGTAAGTCTCTGACTTTTACTGACTCTGCTCTGACTGACTCACTGACTGACTCAATGACTGACTCACCCACGCACCTCACTGACGCTTTGATCACTTACTCATTCACTCTTACTCATGACTCATCACTGACTGACTTTTACTAAACTACTTCTACCGGACACACGGCATTACAAACACTACATCAACGAGGTGTACATACATACATGCAGTTGGCTCTTACCTTGTACGCTTTGATGCCTGAGTCCCAGAATAGCTGTGCCGCACCCAGACCTGTTCCGGGACCTGCAGTGACACGCAGTCACAACACATGGCAGGAGGGCATGATGTCAATAACACTTTCAAACGTTCAAAAATGACAGGAAGCTCAGCAGAGCATTCAGGAATGGCACATTCTTGAAGTGTCAGCATAGCCCCATAGGGACAGGTCTCAACAGATCAGGGCTCAAGAGTGTTGAGTTGGGCTGCCAAGATCTGAGGCTGACAGCATCCAAACACTAGTATGTTTTGAGATGCTGTACTGGGCTGCAGCTGAGACCAGCTACCGTAGCAGTAAGGTATAGAATCTAGTCAGCATGATAGAGGCCTTTGTGACACTGCTGTACTGTTCCAACTGTGCAGTGCTAGCAACGTACAGCAGGTTCACAAAGGCCACTTCATACACCGATTAGAACTGCTATGGAGGCAGGTGGCAACAGACGCAACAGAAGACAGAAGGCACAGGATTGACAGTGGGCAACAGGAGGTTGGGTGCTTGGTCTAGGCTCGCAGTGCTGCAGTCTGTGTGTGCACCTTGCGCCGCCTTAGCAATCTACACCGTTGAGCAGATCAAAGGATATCTGATTGCCCAACAGACTGCTGAGCTGGTGACAGCAGTAGCACAGCTGTAGCACATGTAGCAGGGTGGTTGCTGCACTCACCCATAACAACCTTTGGAGCTTCCGGGA
The DNA here is from genome assembly GCA_002588565.1 of Coelastrella sp. UTEX B 3026. Taxonomy (NCBI): domain Eukaryota; kingdom Viridiplantae; phylum Chlorophyta; class Chlorophyceae; order Sphaeropleales; family Scenedesmaceae; genus Coelastrella; species Coelastrella sp. UTEX B 3026. The sequence continues at coordinate 8,050 of NSMO01014382.1, read as the reverse complement.
CCATTGGCACATCGTTCAGCACTATAAAGTCCTCCGACTTGAGCGCTGGAATACCGTATCCTACTGCCTCGAAGTCGTTTAGCACTGCTGTTTTGAAGCCAAATTCTTGCTGCATGACTTTGCCATCAATAACCCAGCTGATGTTTGTCATGGGGCATCGGTTGTTTTCGACGGCGCCAGCTACTGCGAGAGCTGCTGCTTCTACTTTCGAGCCCCTGACCTCCGCTTCGTCCAGAAAGGCTTGCAGACATTCTTCAAATGTTGGGAACTGAGAAGTTGGGTATGTTTCACTGTAAACTTCTGTGTTGTTGCTGCCTGGGCCGCACTTCCATAGGCCTAGACGAGCATTCGTGCCGCCTATATCTCCTGTTACTATAGTGCGCGCTTTGCCATCTGCCTGCGCCCTGGCATGTACTGAGACCGCAGGGCCTCTCCTCCTCCTGCTGTGTGAAACAATTGGTGCCATTGTGCGGCCATATTGACATCTAGTGTGTTTACCGAGCCCCTTATGCTGCATCATACCAGCTTTGATCACGTTACAGAGTCAAAGCTAGTCACGGAAGTCTCGGTTGATGCAGTCTGACGATCGCGGCAGTTGACAAGGACACCGGGTCCTAGTAACGAGACTGGCACGTATTCTACAGAATCAAGCTAGTGACCATATTGAGTTCCGCAGTATGGGCCTCCAAGGAACCAGCCTTCACGGCATTTGGGCGGCAAACCAACCGACAGGGTTTGGCCTGGCATACTGGCAGAACTGCTGTCCGCCAGCTACAGCTAGCCGTGCTTTTACCTAGATCTTCGCGTCAACTACGCCGTCACCTTCCAGGCTATCCCTTCTAGTAGAACAAACAGCAGAAGGCAACCACCGGGTGTACTCTCTGTTTCAGGCGGTGGCGCCACGCATGTGCCTCTAATGGGGGACATTGGCCAGCCAGGCCAAGCTCATATTCGTTGCTGGCGCGCTCAAGCCCTGCAACCCAAGACGGTTGTTGAAGATGTTGCCTGCAGCAGGCTTTGCTGCTCCTTCAGTGAGCTGTACATCATCCCTGTCTTGTTGCTACAAGAGACGGTCCTGGCACCGAACTCAGTCAGGTGCAGCGGCTGCATGGCATGCAGCAGCCCATGCAGCTTTGATGCACAGCGCTGTGCAGGACTGGCTGGCCAACAGCAACATCAGAACACACCATGCTCATGCGTTCTTTATGAGTGTTTGACCTGCGCAAGGCCAGAGGATTCCGCTGAGGTCTATGAAGGTGGGTGTCTGCTGCGGCACCATGTCAGACTGATTGCATCCAGTTAACGTATCACCCATTCGTAGGGACAAGTCGGTGCGACAGTAGACCGTAGAACTGACTTCCTCAGTGCAACGGTCCTATTAGGGGAGGCAGCTACCCGTAAACCGATCAGCAGTACAGCATCTGGTACAGCACTGTTTGAGTTTTGTCATTGACAGCGCTCCATAAACAGCGCTTAGGCAGCTCTCGGTGCCAGTAGCAGTACCGCCTAGCAATATTGATGTTGTTGCTCTCATTCAGGAGCCAGATACAGAAGTCCCGTCGCTTCTAGCAGCTTGTAGCAGGCAAGCCGCCCGCAAACACTTTCCTGCTTGGCATCTTTGCAGCATGGTGCTATACTTGATAGGCCTGGGGCTGTACGACGAGCAGGATATAACTCTACGTGGGCTGAACGCTGTCAAGGGCTGCGAGCGTGTGTACTTAGAGGCATACACGTCGATTCTGATGTGCGACAAGGTCAAACTAGAGCAGCTATACGGCAAGGAAGTAGTAGTCGCAGACCGTGAGATGGTCGAAAACGAAGCTGATAAGATATTAGAAGGCGCAGACAGCTATGACGTAGCATTTCTAGTCGTCGGGGACCCGTTTGGTGCCACCACGCATACAGACCTGCAGCTGAGAGCCCGGGAACGCAATATACCAGTCAAAGTTGTACATAATGCTTCGGTAATGAACGCAATAGGCGCTTGCGGGCTGCAGCTGTACAGATTCGGGGAGGCCGTCTCAATAGTGTTCTTCACAGAAACTTGGAGGCCAGACAGCTTCTACGACAAGATAGCAGCAAATAGGAAGCTAGGGCTACACACGTTATGTTTACTAGATATCAAGGTCAAGGAGCCCAACCTGGAGGCCCTAGCACGTGGCAAGACCATCTATGAGCCCCCAAGGTGGGCAGCAGCAGCAGCTGCGTTAGCGTCCAGCAGCAGCACCTGTTAAAAACATGGCGGTCGCAAACCGTCAAGTCAGTAACAGTGTATTGCAGCAGTGCTGACGACGAGCAGCGTGATGCACACTTGCATGAGCTAAACTTCACTTGTTTGGTGCCCAAGTCTGAAAGCCAACGCCGTCACACTTGTTAAGCACGCAGCTCCTGTCTGCATTCCAGTATGTTTATTGCAGGCCCATGCGTGTTACCACAGGACTGCAGCGTGTGCTAGAGATTGATCAGCAGCCTGGTGATTGTGCCTGCTGCTCTACCACACGTGCCATCATTCCACACCACTTGCTGCATGTTCTGTGCTTGCAGGTACATGTCCATCAACACAGCTGTACAGCGTGTGCTAGAGATTGATCAGCAGCCTGGTGATTGTGCCTGCTGCTCTACCACAAGTGCCATCATTCCACGCCACTTGCTGCATGCTCTGTGCTTGCAGGTACATGTCCATCAACACAGCTGTACAGCAGCTGCTAGAGATTGAGCAGCAGCGTGGCGAGGGCGTGTACGGTCCCGACACTCTAGCAGTGGGCATGTCCCGCCTCGGAGCAGATGATCAACAAATAGTGGCGGGAAACATGCAGCAGTTGCTGGATGTAGATTTTGGGAAGCCATTACACTGTTTGATCATCGCTGGTGAGCTTAAGTTATCTCCATTAACCACCTTTTTGGTGATTATGAAGTCTTATTGGTTCAATAGCAAGATGTGGCCTCCAACCAGCAACGGCGGCAGCACCAGCAGCAGCAGCACACCCATCCGGCAGCAGTGGAGTTATGTTAACATTATGACAACATCAGTCACAGGATCACCCTGGTATGCAAGCACATCACATTGGTATGCTGTAGATTGCCCTCCAACAAACTACATGCAAGTACACGACAGGGGTTTTGATCTTGATGTCTCATGTGTGAGCACCCAGTTGGCTGTATAAGGTGGTGACCGCATGCACCATCTTTGTCCGAGGCTGCTGACAGCCCATTTCCCCTCCTCCTCCTGCTGCTGCTGCTGCTGCTGCAGGTGAAGTGCATGTTGTGGAGGAGGAGATACTGCAATACTACAGACTGACAGCACCAGCATGATGTTCAGCGCCAGGTGCACCAGCAGCAGCATGAGCTTTGGCCACCAGAGTGAACAGCAGCAGCCATCGGTCTCCAGGAGCAGCAGCGGTAGATGATCAGCTGCAGCAGCACCAGCAGCAGCACCAGCAGCAGCACCAGCATAATGTTTAGCGCCAGGCCCAGCAGCAGCCCATGAGTTTTGGCTGCAGGCGTGAACAGCAGCAGCGCTGGGCAAGTACCCCTCAACATGCAGCAGATTGCAACATAATTTTCAGCGCGGTCTCAGCAATATCAGCCGATGGTCACCAGGAGCAGCAGTGGTGGTTGATAGCAGCAGCAGCACCAGCCAGATGTTTAGGGCCAGGAGCATCAGCAGCAGCATGAGCTTTGGCCACAGGCGTGAACAGCAGCAGCAATGGGCAAATATCCCTAAACATGCAGGGAAATGCACATAGCCCTCCGCGGTGTCTCAGCAATATCAGCCAATGGTCACCAGGAGCAGCAGTGGTGGTTGATAGCAGCAGCAGCAGCACCAGCCAGATGTTTATGCCAGGCGCATCAGCAGCAGCATGAGCTTTGGCCACAGGCGTGAACAGCAGCAGCAATGGGCACATATCCCTCAACATACAGCACAATGCACACAGCCCTCAGCGATGTCTTAGCGATATCAGTGATACATTGGTCACCAGGAGCAGCAGTGGTGGTTGATCAGCACAAGCAGCAGCAGCAGCAGCAGGTGGATCATCAAAATTACCGGCTACCCATCGGCCATGGCAGTTGACACATTGTTTCACCAAAGGCAGCCGAAGCAGCAGCTGCTGTTCAACTCTGCTAGTGAGGACGCTGTTTTGAGTTGGGCCCCTGCATGAGCAGCGCAATCACAGTAGCCAGTTGCGCCTGTTCCAGAACCAAGCCACTTGTCAGTCGCTTGTGACTGTGACTATATGCTAGTAGCTGCACAAAGTCTGACATCTGTCTTGCATCACCTCCAGTCACTTTCTATTATTGGTGTCAGTGCTGGCGCTGCTCTGCGTGAGCAGGTGCAGCCTGACAGAATCTCCAGAATGACTTCTTCTCGGGGTTGTCCATTAGCTGGCCTTCCAGTGCGTTTGTATTCATTACATGATCTAGTGCACATACTGTCTCTCTTAGGCAGAGCCTGCTGCACCAGTACCTGAGCAGCACACCAACTCAAGGTGTCCTCAATCAGCCCTGGGATGTTCATCCAGATTTCTTTGAGATCATGATTCATATCATGATGTTCCAGCTACGATAACGGCACTGTGACATGTCTATGACGTTTAGCTCATGCAACTTGTGACAGAATGGCGAGCCAATGGCTGTGAAAGATTTTTAGCCAATGCAAACAGGATAGATGGCTGTCTGTGTCTATGCCCTATGTCATCCTCAGGATAAGTGTGGCTCATATCCATGTGCTATATAACGGTAAATTTGAGGTGACTGATCAGCTGCTTTGCCCATCATATAAAAGAGACTGAGCCAATGCAACCAGGATAGATGCGCTGGCAAGAGCTGTCGTGCCATGCATGGGGTACGCCACCCGAAAGATGATATGATGGCAATTATTAGACGACGTTGATACCAGTAAGTAAGAGCTTGTGTGATGTCATGACGACGGCTAGGCTTCCACGCTATGCCCTTCATGCTGTACCACTGCTTACAATTACAAGGCAGATGACCTGGTCATGTCAGCCATTGGAACAGCTGCAGGCGCTCAGCGCCGGGCACAATGTTCTGCAGCTGCCGCCAGCTGCTGTGGGTGCCACGCTGTCAACTACCTGGAGATCTGGCAAATGCAGCATGTGAAAGAAGTCACAGATGCAATGGGGAGCCGACTTTGTGGTCTGCTCGTGATTGTACAAGGCTGAGCTCCTCAGACTGTCCTGCATTGCGTCAGGCATAGAAGCATCTTTTTTGCCAAAACCACTGTGCAACCGCCATGATGATACCAGGACGGTCATAACGGCAGGAAACATGTGTCCAGAAGCTGCAAAGTAGTCAACGTGGTACCTTTTCAGTGCTGCGCAGGCTGTGATTCTGTTACAGTGACTGTGCTTGGACAGTATCTTCTCGCTGCTGCCGTCGGCAGGCTGCCAGCAGTTGCTCGCGTGTCCCTGCATGTTACAAGACTTCTGACGACACACTGAGGTGGCGATCAAGCAAACCTGTAACAAGTTCCGCAGGCGATCGCCAGTGTATTCGAATTCGCAGGCTCGCTACGAAACTACAGCATGGTTTCTAGTGCGCTCTTCAGCGTCTTCCCTTTCAACCCTAGGGGAACGCAAATCATAGAGCAGGACAAGTGATTTGCAGCATTGAAAAACCACGCGGCCCGCGGTGCCAGCCTGGGGACTGAAAGTTTGGGTCCGGTGCTTGAGCCCACGCGCCGGGGAAACATACGACGAGTCACATACATACACGGATTGACAGCAGGGCATAGGTGCGGGAGCGCGTCTATCGCAAATGCAGCAAGCCGTGAGTACAACCATGTCACGTAAACGATTACCGCGACGACGGTCGCTACAAGGCCATGTGCTGACGCCTCCCGGGCGCTCAAGAACAGTACAATAGTGACTATCATTTAAGCAAGCGTTTACAGTAATGAGAGTGGCCAGAAACAAAACCCTTGAAAGTCTACAATGACTCACTAAGAGGGTCTACAATGGTGCCGGAATCCCGCCTGCGTCGCGCATTCGATGCTCTGCCGGGTGAAGTCGTTTACAGATCTTTTTAGTAGTTCTTTGGATCACAGACGAGCTCCCCGGCACGCGTCCAGAAGCCGCTAGTACTTTCTCGATGTATAAGATGCTCAGGTTGTCCACCTTTTCTTGAATTATTAGCAACGACCACCAAACGGTCAAAGAAGTCACCCAGGGACCGGCCTATCATTTCTAGGTAGGGTATGCCCGCCCCTTTCCTGCTGAGTTAACCTGACCTTAATGACAAGATTGTGACACCTTAGGCTGTGTATACACAGTTTAGGGTACTCTGTTGAACATTCCAAGGCTGTACGCGTGCACCAAAGCGGCGATAGAGAAATCGGGAATTGCGATGGCGTGGACTTGCTTCTACCTCCTTGCACCTCTATGAGTAGGAGTCTCCTAGGTCTTAGTAGCAATATGGACGTTCCTTTGACTGATGTTCCTGCAGACGAAGAGGAGCTGATGACTGATAGAAAGCGAAGGCCGTGGAGTAGCGAGGTGCGAATGACGAGCAACTCTTTTTCTCTATGCAGCAGCACATCCAGCTGGTAGCCAGCCTTTCGAGGTCAACTAGGCTGTGATGCAATACACACAGCCGGCCATTGATGTCAATACTGCTTTCAGCGATTCGTTCAGCTGCGAGTCAGCAGGAGTCGTTTGCCCAGCTGAAGGCAGCATTGCTGCGCAATTTGGCCCCGCTTGATCACCATTACAGCACTGAACACGCGTGTCGTGTCCCGCGGGTGTCACAGCATTCCCAAGCGAGTTGACTGCTGCATAGAAGCGCATCTGGGGCTGCTTGTGCCAAGTGCACTACAAGGATGCAACCTGCAATTTCGTGTGCATTCGGCTATGCAGGAGGACGAGATACTTCGCAAACGTATAAAAACATACGGTCTTAACAACTGGAGCGTAGTAGCGGATGGGCTACCAGGCAGGAGTGGCAAGAGCTGCAGCGAAAGGTACCCGTTACTGTTCTACTGCTGGTCCTGCAGGACCAGCAGTGGGAACTGCTTTTCAACATACGCAGCACAAAGCGACACAAACTAGCGCTGCGGGGTCAGCCAGACGCTGACAATACTTCCTGCGGCTCATCTGATTGAAAAGCAGCACTGCGCACGGCAGCAAGCAAAGCACTCGCCAGCTGCTGCTTCCTGCAGTAGCTAGTGCTTCAGTATGGTTGGCAGCAGTTGCAGCTAACGCATTACTTATGGACTGTTGGGCATTAGCAAGTTCGTGGGGCAGTTCACAAATGTACAAGACAGCTGGGTCAATGCTGCAGCAGCTGGCACAGCATTCAGAACCCCACAGCAACAGCAATGCAGCATGTACTTACAAGCGAACATACCTGCAGCTTCGCAGCTTCTTAACCAAAAGCAAGGAGCAGCTGACCCTGTGCAGCAAGAAATGAAGGTGATTTAAACTCACTGCCTAGAGAGCTGTAGTTCAGCAGGGATCCCAACAGTGCCCACGCAGTCGGGTTCCGCCGCGGCACATGCAGCACGCATGTCTGTGCAGCAGCAGTGAATGGAGGGGTGCTCTGCATGGCATTAGCAAGTTGACTGCAGCATAAGCAGCTCCGACAATCAAGTTCAGGAGCAGCTCCGGCACTTAACCAGCAATAGGTCCTGTGTTAAACAATAGCTGCTGCTGCAGCAGCAGTGGCATTGCATTGGTAGCTTTAGTGTATAGGCTCGTATGACAGCAGTGATGTTTATACATCAGTTACGGGCTACCAGTCATGCAGCTGTCGTCAAGTCTGCTCCAATACCAGTGTTCCTGCACAGCAGTCTTGAATCATGAGCAGACACAGCACATACGCTCGCAGTGAAGATGCCAACAGTAGAAGGCTAGCACAGGGGTGGCAGCTTCCTGCAGCATCTTGGGCATGAGTAATGACAAGATGCAGCACACACGCGTATAATACAGCAGTAAACAAAACGGGCTAATCAGCAGAGGGGTGGCAGCTTGGGCAAGGACCAGCAAGCAAAGCAGCTGGAGAGCTACAATTCTGCTGTTCTGTGGAAGCTCTGCAC
>NSMO01014381.1:9604-34217 GCA_002588565.1 Coelastrella sp. UTEX B 3026 | reverse complement strand
GCGTCACGCGAACTTGAAACTCGTTTTCTAAAATGTTCGCGTCTGAACATGCGCGAACCTTTAGCGTACGTACGGTAGCACAGCTGATGAGGTCACTTGTTGGCAGGTTATGCCGTTTCAAACCTGCTGCAGTATGTCTTTATCGTTATGCGACTGACAGCAGCCTTTGCTTTGCCGCTCGCAGGTTGGTTACATGATGTTATACAACTTCTATGCGTGGCCACTGAACCAGAGACCTAGAGTTGCTCAGATACTGGTGTTGCCACCCCTGCAGGTGAGTATACCGCCTCCTGCATAGCTTGCTTGTTGGTCGTCACCAGCATCGCCAGCTCGCCCTGTCTCAGTTGATGTCATGTAGTGAGTTTGTCAGATACCGTCCGACTGGCATCTGCTGCACTGCTGTGAGCCTCACCAACAGCTGCAGTGCAACATGCATCCAGCGGTTCTTGAGCAGCATGGTGTGCCTTGCAGTTCATTCTGTACATCTTGCAGAGCACAAGTCTGCACCCTCTGGCCCTGTGCATGTATAATATGGCAAGCATACCTCCTCATGGGCGCTACCAGTCTCTGAGCTGGTTCACAACGTTACAAGCTTGTGTCTCATCTGACATCCACAGGGTGCTGGATTTGGCAAGGCGATGATCAAGGCTGCGTATGACCTGGCACAACAGCGAGATGCAGTAGATCTCACGGTGAGCAGCAGGTGCACATTCCAGCATCACTCCACACATGCACTTCATGTCCTGCAACACTGGCAGGGGCTGCAGCAGCTTAACATGCAGAAATGACAGCTGGCCAGTGCTCAGAGCAGCCTAGCTGGCTGATTTAGCAGTTGGGAGTTGAAGGATGTTAAGATATGTGACCTGGCACCTTGGCCTATGACTCTGCAACATGTTCTTCCAAGCTCCTGTTACAGGCGTAATGTCCAGTCCACAGGCACGGTGGTTCTCGCGATTGCTGAAGTCAGTAAGAGCTCTCAGCCAGGCTGTGACACGCCTGACTGCATCAAGCATACAGTACTCAGTTGGGATCGCACCCAGCACCCAGTTGCACTGAGGCTGCAGGGGTCGTAGCTCACCAACCTAGTTCCCTCTGCACTGTTGTTGCAACTTAATATCTGCAGTTTGAGGATCCCGCACCCGGCCTTCAGCGCCTGAGAGAAAAGCTTGAACTAGACATGATGCGCAGCCAACCGTGGCTCGTAGAAGCAGCTAATGCAGCATTAGCAGCAGCTGAGGCCGAGGAAGTCAAACAACAAGCTGCAGCAAGAGCCTTGTACCAAGAGGCAGCCTCGCGTCAGCAGCAACAGGCATCCACAGCATCAGCGGCCAATGGAGACTCACAGCAGCAGACACCACAGCTTACAGCAGCAGCTAACAGCCGGGAGCAGCAGGAGAGTGCTAAACCCCCTGCAGGGTTGCTAGCGGTGCCACAGCAATTGCAGCAGCGAGTAACAAAGGAGCTCAAGATACACAAGCATCAGGTAGGCATGTGATTCAAAGTGCTGGTTGTAAGGCACATGTTGAGGTACTATTGTCTGAAGGCTTTAATGTCGGATTGGCTAGTGTTCCCTTCTGCTGCTTGCGCAAGCACGCTTGCCTGCATGATGTTGTGTGACCTGGCAGTGGCAGGCCTGACTTGCAACAAACATTAGCCTTCAGCGCGCGGGTGTGTCTACAGTAGTAGCACATGGCCAGACGTCCAACTCATGTAAGGGCAAGCATATGTGCATTCTGAGCTTCACAAACCAATCACAGCCGCGAAGCGCCTCAAATCAATCCGGGACCTTGCTCAATCGCATAGCAGAGCTGTGCGACAGATAGTGCTGATGAACATGTCACAGCATTTAGGTAAAGATTTTTGCGGCCGTTACAACACTATGACCCCCTACGCCCTTTATACGCTTGTGTAGGTGTATGCGGTTTGGGAGGCGCTGCTGTTCCTCCAGGCGCCTGTAGGACCAGGGCTGAACCTGGACCACCCCTTACAGGACCCACTGCAGGTACACCAGATCTTGCTCAGGCCTCTGGATGTTGTCTAGCTGCTGTTAAGTGCCATACATGTCCTGTGTGAGGCTCGGCCACACAATGGCGTGCACCAGCTGGGTCTGGACCTGTCTGTGTGTCGCTCATGTGCACCACCACTGCTGGCGCCTGTTCTTGCTTGGAACAATTGTCCATGTGATTGTCAACCAGCTTTGAGAAATGTTTCCCTGCACGTCGCATATGGTGACATTGCATGTTGTTTTGGTTGACGACAGCAGGCAGCTATGGTAACCAGTTTCGTTTGCTGCTCTGTGTGCTGCAGGAGCTGGTTGTCACCCGACTTGAGTCATCACATGCAGCTATGGCAGACAAGAACGCAGCGAATAAGCGGCTAGTACAGGTTGGTGTCTGAAGCTGTTCTGACAGCCGAGCAGCCATCCGGCCCGGTATGCAGGCGAGGCGGGTGACTTTACAATAGCTCTGATGTTGTGACTGCCAGTGTTGTGTGAACTGCTGCAGCAGCTGGGTCTCACCTAATCCGGTTTATGATCTGGTTGCCTGGTGCTGAACCAGGTGAAACATGGGCTGAGATGTATTCAGAAGGCTTGTTGTGTGCATCAGGTGTAACAATGGTCAGGCTACTAGGCGCTGTTGCAGAATATAATCACCGGTCTAATTGCGTCGCAGCTTCCACTGTTCGCGTGCCGTCCTTCAGGTCACTGGCAAAGATGAAGATTGGTTTGTATACAAAACACCACGAGGTCGTGCAGTGGCTGGCAGTCCGTCAGAAGCACTGATGAGTGACACAGTCAATGTCGGCAGGCACACAATCACAGAGGTAAGCTGTGTCTGCTTTGATTATGCTGCTGTCAACTCTGGTCAGCTGTGTTGTTATATGTTATCCCCGGCCCGGGCATGACAATAGACAAAGACACGGGCTCAGTGTCACACCAAGTTGGTATATGCCACATTGTTGCCCCGCACAATGGGCACGTCTTACTGTGGAATGCAGCTATGCTGTACGCTGATCAGTTGGGCGCTCTGCTGTTGTTGCGCCCTGCAGATGTCAGCCGATGACTGGTCTGATCGTTTGCAGCAGCTGGCAGCTGAGCGGATGGAACAGCTGATGCAGTTGAAGGTCAGATCGATGAAGAAGTGAAGTTATGTTGCGTCGCAGCGGGTCGTCGCTTGGCTGTCCTGCAGTCTATGTTAGCATTCCAGGAAGCCTCAAAGTGCCTGGCGCTCTCGTGACCAGAGATGAAACAAGCATTGCCCCATTGTGTTCCACACCCTCAGGCAGAGTCAAGACAGAAGCCGAAAGGTCTCTGATTCCCAGGATATCTAGATATCTGTTCTGGGCTTGGTAATTGCGAGTGCCTTAAGCCGGCCTGAGAGCCATATAGCGATACTCTCTGTAGGTCCAAGCTCACTTCTAAGCCTTTGTCACACGAAGTGTACAGTCACACAATCCGGTGCGTCGTTTGGAATGCAATAACCAGCACGTGCTGTCAGTGTCACCTTGTTTGACTGGCGAACTGCCAGTCGCTCTAGTGCGGCGTCGTTGAATGTGCATGCGCTGTCAACTATCCAGTGCGGTGTTATTGATACACCAGCCGGTTGTGTGCATCCACTGTGGTTTCCGACTCTACCCAAGTTCGAAAGCGCGGTCTTTGGTTACTTTGAGTTGCACTGTACTGTTGCGGCGTCGTCAGGGATGAGCGAATTCGCAATCATTGAGCTCTTGGATGTTAGGGCTGGTGTCTGCTTGTGTCCATGAAAAGGCGCTACAAAACTATCTGCAGCCGGTGTGTCACAGTACCTCAAGCGTCCCAATCAGCACACATTAAATCTAAGTACATCCGTTTAGATTCCTACAAAAGCGGAGGTTGCTCTGGCCTGTGGGCTCCCTAACAAGTCTTTCGCGGGTTGCCTGCTCTCCGGAAAGCCTGCAGCACAAACACAGCCCTAGGGGCGTGCTATGGGTCACTTCATACGGCACTTCGGCACCGGAGACTCTGAAGCTGCCTGCTAGCGGTCTAGAACGGACTTGAAATGGGGCAGTATCAGTCCGTCCTGCACAACACACAGGTGAGATGCTGAACCAGCTGCATCTGACATCGTCTTGTTGCCAATGCTTGCTGTCCATTACTTGAATTGCAATCCTGCCCCTTGCTTGCTGAGTTAGCCTCAGAGGATATGCTGGGTTTGCTGGGTCCTGGATACAGAAACATCAGCATCTGGTCAGGGCTGTGCACAGTACAACAAGCTGAGTATGGTTCTGCTAGCCTACAACCTGTGCTTCTCGCCCATCAGGTTATTGATATCAAGCGTCAAGCTGCAGCCACAGACTTGTTGGACACAGCTGTCTGGTACTATGACCCAATAGCTGGCAAAAACATCTGGGGAAACAGGTCAGTCTCCATAAGGCAGGCCCGGGGATGTGTTGTAGTGCATGAGCCACAGTTTGCTGCAGATGGTGGAGCTGCTCAGCAGCACTGGTCAGTTGCGTCAGTGGCCTACACCACGCAGTCCTACAGCAGCAAGGCAGCGTTCCCATGACACTCAGACTGTGATGTGGTCTCTCGAACGTTCAATGGACTGCAGGGCAGCTCTGAACCTGTTCAATGTCTCAGCGGAGGGCTTCAGTCAGCAGCAACAGGCGACCTGGCAAGCAGCACGTGGCACAGCAGCAGCTGAAACATGGCAGGCCAGCAACCAGCGGCTCGCTGATGGCTTGAACTCAGCTGAGGTAAGACACTGCTAGTAGCATGTCAGGCATCTGGATATTGCAGCAGAATAGGCCCTCGGATACACGTGCCATGCGAACTGCTGAGCTACCATGCATTTACCAATAATCTACAGCCTGTGAGGCTTGAGCTGTGTTTGATGACAAGCTTTGCACACTATCTGCAGGATGGCGACAGTTCGGATGCAGCACTCTTCATCAGGCCTATCATACTCAGAGGCACAGGCCAGCCTGACGTGGATGTGCATGCGGCCTTCCTTCCTCTACCTGGAGATCTCCTGCAAATGTCAGCACATGCCCGGCCTTGCACAATCATCCACAAGAAGCAGCAGCTGCGAGTATACCAAATACATGTAGGTACATGCCGTACGCATTTGGGAAGCTCTGCTACTGCGGCCTTTGCCGGCAGCCATCCTGTGTGATTTAGTCTGAGTGACATGCTTCGCATCACATGTGCAACCAGAGAATTGCATTCTGCTTGCCAAGGAGCAGTGCGGACAGTGACTGCCGTCTGTGCTACTGGTGTTAACTTCCTGCGTGCAGGTGGCTGACTTGCAGCGTATCAGCATCAAGTCTGCCACGACACCCGTGGCAAAGGCTGGCATGGAGGTTGCACAGCTGCAGTTTCAGCTTGCAGAGCAACTGAACCGCCAGCCTGATGTTGTAACTGCTGGGTCTATTGTCAAGCAGCCCTCTGGTGAAAGTGACGCGTTCCTGCTGAACCTGCCAGACGGCTCAGCACATGTCCTGACACAGGCTCTGCAAAGGCAGCGCGCCAGCAGCACCAGTCCTGCGTCCATAGGCCACCAGAGCAGCAGCCGGCTAGGCAAGCAGACCAGTAGCACGTGGACGTCACCCAGCATACCAACAGGCCGCCAACCATCTCGGAGTCTGGACTTTTCAACAAACCAAGCAATCTGCACAGTGGGGCCTGTGTGTTTGCGGATAGGAACGCCTGGGTCTGCACGCACCAGCACTGGTGCTGCTGCAGTGTCTAGTGCAGATGGTGCTGTTGCTGCCACTGAACAGCAGGCTTACAGACGTGATAACACTGGCACCTGGAGCTTGCTTTCACCTGTCAAGCAAGAGGAGCAGCAGCATCGGCAGCAGCGGCTCATGGGCATGTGTGACAGCCATGCAATGTTTCAGTTCTTGTTTGATGCTGAAGGGAATCTGCTGACAGCCAACAAACGGGCTTTGAACAACATGAGAGGTAAGCGGCCAGGTTCACCTGCTGGTTCCGCAGCGGTATCAATGCTCACAGCAGGTGCCTTTGCAACAGCACGGCCAGAAAGCGTCAGACCCAATCATGCAGAGGTGTGGATGTGTGTTCTGAGTTTAGCACTGGCGTGTGTTCCTGCAGAGCACCTCGGAGAGCAGCAATCCTACACTTTTGCACAGTATCTGTCAATTGGGCAATGTGATGGAGGTCTCACTCCAGAGGAGATCTTCAAAGTCATATACACGGCCATCTACATCAACCAGGTACCAGCAACGCACAGCAATTGTCATTTCAGCCCTGCAGCAGGACTGCCAGGCTGTCAGGTGCCGGCTGCATGTAGGCAGTAGCTGGGTGCCATATGCCATACGCCAGTCTCACCTGCAAGCGTCACTGTGTAGCTACCAGGATAGCACCAGCAGGTCTATGGCAGGTTATATTGGGAGCCAAGGGCATGTGGTTATGCATGAATGTTGCAGGAGCCTTGCTTTCGCCTACCACAGCTGCGCTGGAGCAAACGGCGACCTGGCAAGTGCCGCTGGGTGCTGTATGAAATATGGCCAATGGATGACCCAGTCACTGGGCAACCCGCTCTGCTGGTGACAGAACAGAACATCACGCAGGTGGGCTGACCATGCAGCAGCAGGCGCCATCAGCAGTTAGCACGTCGCTACAACTGCGAGCTGCGGCTGGTTTCTGAGCATGTCGACTATGCCATCTGGTACGTGCCTATGAACCCCCAATCGAATTGTGTTTCTGGTGACCTGGTGACCTTTTGGTGACCTGGTGCTGCTTATGCTGGCTGCAGGTCAAAGCAGTTGAAGACCAGTACAGCAATCAGATGCGGCAGCTTGAAACACAGCTAGAAGAAGCCATCCTGCAGCAACAGCAAGCCGAGGCAGCGGCTGCGCAGGCGACTGCTGAAGCAGAGAGTGCCAAGGCAACAGCTCGCAACAGCGTCATACAAGCAGCTCCGGCTTTTGACACCAGCAGTGCTGCTGAGAAGACTCTGCAGCTGCTAGACAAGCTACTGAATGTAAGGCTGCCCTACAGAATGAACACTGGTGTAATATATGGTTCTGACTGCTTGCTGTGCTTCTGCTGTTGTTGCATGACGTCAGTGTGTGTTGGACCAGCTACGGCAGAACACAAGTAAGCTTGTCAACATGCTGCGTGCCATGATGTGTCCTGCGCAGCCACCAGTATCAGCCATCTATCCTGTGCCCGCTATAGGCCTAAGAAAGCTACTAGAATCACATAATATGGGTGTATCTCAACTGTGCAGGGAGAATTTGTGGGCATTGAAGAAGCAGAAGACTTGCGCTCTGCTATCGTTGAAGGTGGCAGCAGTTTGCATGCTCCGGTGTTCTTGGATGAGCAAGTGCTCAATCATACTCAAGCGTATGAACCTGAAGTGGGAGCCAGCCTGCTGCAGATGCTCAGCACACGTATGGCTTGGGAGCAGACTGGCAAGGTTAGTAGCAGACCAGGACAGCTGTGTTTATACTTGCTTAGCTGGGCAGAGCAGGCAGGGCATGCAGCTTTGTTACTGTGTCTCCAGGTGCCATGTACCCTGGAACTCAGCCCAAACAACGGCATTTGGTTCTGACCTGCAGGACCTTTTGCCTGATGCTGGTGACGGTGATTCTCCCAAGTTCGGTGGCCCAATGGGCAGGATGTCACCCAGTTTAGCTGCGACAGACAGCGGCCTGAGTGCAAGCTCAGTACAGCAGTCATACCCAGTCAGCCAGCGTGGTGACAGCAGACTATCTCAGACATTCTCGCCAGATGTTGCGGCTGCTGCTTTAGCAAATGGTATAGAAGCAGCATCTGCAGCAGCAGAAGGGACAGGACTGCCCACATTCACTGAACGAGGCCGGCGGCTATCTGCCGCCAATGTGTCAGCCTACCCTGTCGTGACGGCGGAATCCGGGTCTCGGCGTCCAAGCAACAGCAGTGCAATTGTGGCGGCTGGAGGCAGCAATATGAGTGCTATTGCTGGGGCTGGCTCGCCATATGGTCGCGGAGCAATTGCCGCCGCTGCTAGGGAAGTCATCAGTCTTGCAACAGCGCCAACAACGGAGGTGGGCCGCTGGCAGATACTTTTCTTTTGCAGCACGTGATGCTAGCCAGACATTGACCCGTAAGTAGTACAGCAGTCCGCAGGTGTGATTGTTATCATGCCAGCTGCTTCCTGTTTGGCTGTTTGGTATGTTTCACACATTCAGCTGTGTTGGCACTGGACCCTGTCAGACTCTTTTCTTTGTCCACATGCAAACACCCTGCAATCTGTATGTGCTCCTGCAGCTGGAGGCGATTCTGGCCAAAGCTGATGACTGGCAGTTTGACACCTTTGCCCTGTCAACAGCGAGTGGTGGTCGGCCTCTCAGCACGCTCGGCTTCCACCTGCTGCATCGCTCTGGGCTGGTTAAGAAGGTATGCTATATGACATCTAGTCCCGACAGCTCCAGCATGTGATGCAGCAGGACTGATCAGAGTTGCTTGCATGCTGAGTGTTATGTTTTATGCTTTTTGCTGGTGCATTGCCTGAACAAGCCACCCACAGCAGACGGGTGAAACTTGACTTGGTGCCTATGCGGGGTGGCTCGTAAGCATGCTGATAATTCTGATCAGTGGCTATATATAAACAACCTGCCCTGCCGCTTACTGCAGCTGTCACTCGATGAGATGCGCTTATCACGCTGGCTGGTGCGACTTGAAGATGGCTACAAACCCAACCCCTACCACAACAAGATCCATGCAGCTGATGTGCTACGCAGCGCACATGTCCTGCTCACAAGAGGCGGCTGTGCAGGAGCACAGGGGCCAGATGACATCACTCACCTGGCACTGTACCTAGCAGCAGTAAGTAAAAAGCTTGTTGAACAACGGTCCAAGGATATTCCGCCACAAGAGGCACCGCCATTGCTGACAGGGTGAAATCTTACTCAAATTCTGGCTAGAGAGATTAGAGAAGTTGAATAAGCTCAGCCATGCAGGATGGCTTCTCAATCTGCTGATGTGTCGTCTGTGCCATGCAGATCATTCATGACTTTGAGCACAGAGGAGTGACCAACGACTTCTTGGTGCGCACTGGGGATGCTCTGGCATTGTTGTATAATGACCGAAGCCCACATGAGAACCACCACCTGGCAGCTAGTTGGGGCCAGCTGGTGGAGTACAACTTCCTGAAGGCACTGCCACTCAGCAGCAAGGTATGTTATGGGTGCTGAGCTCATATGTGCGCGATGTTATTGTGCAGCAGCTAGGCGCTCTGTCAAGTTCAATGTCAACTGTCCTGCTACAGGAACAAGAGGCCAGTTATTGTCAGTTGGTTTCTGTGGTAGTAATTTGCTTGTGCAGTAGGAGCAGGAGTCAGTGTGATGGTGCCTGTTCTGTTTGCAGGAGATTGTCAGGCGGCTGGTGATAGAGATGGTGCTAGCTACAGACATGAAGCAGCATTTTGCAATTCATGGCTTGTTCCAAAGCAAAGTGCATCTGCTGATAGCAGCAGGGCACTTGCCAAGAGGTAGCACGGGGACAGTGACACCTGGCACAGCTGCAAGTGGGGCCCTATTTGCTGTACCAGCGCCACAGCTGTCAAGCTCGAACTTAACTATAAGCATCAGAAGCAGAACCACTGACAGCCCAACCAGCCTCAGTGCAGCCAACAGCAGGCAGCATCTGCAGACAGCAGCGACTGCAGCTGCCGCCTGTGGGCCAGGAGGCAACAGCAGCAATGCTGCAGGACCGTCACGGACCAGCAGCACTGGACTGCCAGCCAATCAGCCTATTGCTGCGAGCAACAGCTTTGCACATCGGATGCGCCGGACGAGCAGCGCCAAGCGGAGGCTGTCAGGGGATACACCAACGTGGGAGGAAGATGCAGAGACGCGCAGCTTGTACTTGCAGGTGGGGCAACTGTGCATGCATGCTGACTTGCTGATCAGTAGATGCTACTGCTCCACTGTGTGAGCTGTGTGAACGTTGTCAGTGACACCTTGGCAAGTTGTCACTGACAACGTCCACACAGCTAGTGCGCTGCTTGCACCTTTTGAGCCACAAGCTTGCATTGGAACCAGTCCAACATACAGTGAGTATGGGCAGAACGCCCTTGATGACCATTGTTGCTCCTGGGCATGCTTGCAGATGTGTCTGAAGACAGCTGACCTGGGCCATCTGGCTGCCGCAAGGGCGGTGCACAGGAAGTGGGTAGAGGCTCTGGAGGAGGAGAACTTCAGACAGGTCAGCAGGTCTTTAGAGACCGATGACTGCAGCATAGCCGCTTGCTCTCCTAGCAGCTGCATGCTTTGCACCCTCTTGGTATACCTGTGTTGGCGAGCTTGCTCTGCATGAACATAGCTTGTCCTGCACGTCATCAGGTTCTCCTGCATAGCATGATACACTGAAAGTGTCAAAAGCTTTGTTTCTGGGGTCTCGTACATGTAGTGAATTGAGCCGCATTGGCTGTTTACTGCAGGGTGACCGTGAGAAGACTGCTGGCATGACTGTGAGCCCCCTGATGGATCGTACACGTGCTGGTATCACTAAGAGCCAAGTGGGCTTCTTTGACATTGTGGCTCTACCACTCTTCAAAAGCATGGCACAGGTATGGCATGGCATGGCATGGATACCCACCATATTGGCAGATCATGGTCGGTCTCAAGGTTCTTCTTGGTCAAGGAACATGGCAGTACGTGGGCTGCTGCTTGTAGTACTTGAAGCCTTGGTGGAGACAGTCCGATGGGCAAATGACAAGCTTTTGTTTGCTAGCTGTGGCCTGCTTGCCATTTACATGTGCACACAGACCCTTCTCCTTGCTCAGCATTGCTGCTGAATGTTGCCAGACAGGCCAATGAACTGTTTTAGGATTGTGGCCTGAGACCTACTGTGAGCTAGCACAGCATGCACCGGCATATGTTGATAGGCAAACCAGCTGACGTGTGTGGATTGATCTGTGTACTTGTGCAGCGGTTCCCTGGCATGACGCCCATGCTTGAGGGAGTGGTGGACAACTACAACATGTGGAAGGAAACCGAGGTGCCACCGGTTGCAGCACAGTAGCTGCAGGTGGCTTGTTGTACAACAGAGGAGCAGCCTTGCCTACTAGCAGGCATGCTGCGTGGAGATCAGCAGCAAAACGGCTGGCTGCTTCGTAAGCTTCCATGCAGATGAGGTAGCCTGTACTGCACATATACATCCGTGCAGCAGTGCTCAGTGGGGATGTTGTGGGAGGGCATGTTCTGGGTGGGTTTGGGCTTGTGCAGATTAAGGTCACACATATTGTATGCCTGGAAAAGCAGGCACTAGCAGTGGATGTGGCCCAAAAGTAGCATTCCGCTCAATGTCTGCTGCTGCAAGGCCCTTCAATGTTCTTGAACTCAATATTGGGTATGGGGAATTTGTGGTTTGGCTCATGCAATTGGCTCATGCAACATAGAATGCCACGCAAATGGGGTATGGGTATTGCCGTCTTGTCGAGCTGACTAACCACAGTCAGGGAGCAGGGCGCGTTGGTTCTGGACAGAGAATCTGGTTGACAGAATTTGTTGCTGATTTCCTTGTGATGCTTAGACTCAACAGCACTTCTCCAGCTGCAGCATCACAGCGCAACTCTAGATGCTATCTGCTATTTATGCTGTACTGTACTTCATAGCCTACATTTGATTGTATTGTGTTTTGCTTTCTGTGTCGGTTGCACTTTGCAGTAAGTGTTGTGTTTTAGATAAACCCAATGCAACCACGATGTGTGCTCCCTGTTTGCTGCATCAAAGTCCGTAACGAAAGCAAGCCAGAAGCTTGAATCTACTGCACACCTCTGCAGGGGCTACACTGCTACACCTTTGCTTTCTGCTGTAGCTTGACGTAGCACTTCGTTGTGGCATTCAGGACCTGGTTACTCTATATGCTTTTTGGCTTTGAGCGGCTCGAGTCACAGCCACTAGGAACTTAATTACCACATAGCATTCATATGTGCGGCCCTATGAGTCAGCACCCTTGTGCCTTACTAGTGTTGTGGTGGAGGGTTGCTTCGGGGCTCTTGTCTGAGTGAGCATTCTCTGACCAGCAGCCTAGCGTGGGAGAAAGCACGACTGACTGATTGTTACATGTGCACTTGTTCCCATCTGTAATGTCACAATTTGATTCCATCTTCTGACTGCTGCTTTTCGTGCCAGTATGTGTAGCAAACTGTGCAGTATGTAATGTGGAGGTTCTTCAAGCACTTAGTATTCTGTCTGATGCTGTTAAGAGCGCGACTGATGTATGTATGTGTCGCACACAGTATGTGTGGTGGTGGGGGGGGGGGGGGGGGGATCTGCAAGGTCCAAGGGTACGTTCTGCTTCGATCTGCTGCTGTTCGGCAAACTATGACGTATTCATACCTTTATTCATCTGCTAGGTATGTACAATAAACCTGTTTTGTTCAAACTCTGGACTTTGGTCATGTGATTGGTCTTGACAACTGCAGTGGATCAGACGGTTGCCTTCTGTCTTCGTTTTTGCCAGCCCTGGCAGGATGTATTGTGGTTGCTGCAGTATGTAAAACTTGCGACGTATGTTATTATAAAGTATGTTACCGTATGTTTCAAAGCAGCGCCACTCTTACTGTGACACCCTCAAGCTCCCCAGGGCTTGCAGTCTGCAGCAACCATTGTTACTTGCAGTGACATAAGGGCCGAGTCGCCCCACATTCAAGGCAGTCAACTTTGGTGTTATTGCTTGCACTGCGGCACACATGCATCATGCCGTGGCTGGTCAGCTACACACATCCTGATCGTGAGGGAACAGCAGCTCCAATCGGATCTGGAATGGGGCACAGGGCCGATGGCCACTGAGAGCAATGGCTGGTGGGTAGCTTATACATAGCAGCTCAAAGCTAGGGGTGGCGGTACAAGCAAGCAAGTGCATTGGCTCAGCAGGTTCTACTCGCTGACAGGCAGGGCACATGTTATATAGGCACTCAGACTCTGTCGGACAGCCCTCGGAGGGTCAATAATTTGACCAGCTGAACCAGCTTGGCGATCCCGTGTC
Source organism: Coelastrella sp. UTEX B 3026 (assembly GCA_002588565.1). Classification (NCBI taxonomy): domain Eukaryota; kingdom Viridiplantae; phylum Chlorophyta; class Chlorophyceae; order Sphaeropleales; family Scenedesmaceae; genus Coelastrella; species Coelastrella sp. UTEX B 3026. The sequence continues at coordinate 21,235 of NSMO01014381.1, read as the reverse complement.
TCGGCTGGCAGTGGCACCTGACCGCAACTAAGGGTTTGGTCATTTCATGACTGTCTCAGTGGTGGTGATTGGTGGTTTTGTCATTTTTGTGATTGCCACCACTTGTGCTGAGCATCCAATGCTAAGCATGATGGGCTCTGTGACGGAATGGCAAGCTTCTTCCCTCAGGACCGGTCATTCTAAATGAGTGATATACACTGACCTGCTACTGTCAGCCCAGCCTTGGTAATCGAGAGCCCATGCCAAGTTTGTGCGACATCCCAATAAGACACATGCCAGTGTACTGCAGTTAGGGTCCCAGCCGGTTGGCTGTTGTGGCATCGACCGGGGCAGTAAGGCGAATAAGATAGAATCAGCCCGTTTTGCTGCTCTGGGGTGGCGTGCAGGGTGCCAAAGCAACTTTGCGAGCTGACAGTACAGTTTGTACCAGCTGGGTGCAGTGACATGTGACAGCCCCACTTACCCGGCTGAAAACATGCCCAGCGTGCGTTTGCTGCTATTGCTTTTTGGTGCCTAGCGATAGACTGATGCTGCTTGAGAAGCCACGACGACCCTGGGCGTTGAGGGCCTGATTCGTGTCGATCCTTACGCAAGGCACAAGTTCCTGCTGCCTTGTTTGTGGGGCTACGTTGCTGCACGTACACTGCTAGAAACAGATACTGGATATCCTGGCCGCAGAGCCGGGCTAGCTTTTGGAAACATGGGCTACTGGCTGGGGACTTTGATTTTCTTTCTAATCGAGGTCGTAGCGGCGATCTGCATCAATTTATTTGAGAAAAAGTCTAGGCACGGGTAAGTTCGGGGTGTGTTTGAGCGCTTGTAGCCTGCTAGAGCAGCAATATTCCAGGTGGTTGAATTGTTCTGCTGTTGTGCAGGTTGGCGCACATCCTGGCCATTACATCGGTGACACAGTGCTGGTTCTTGTGAGTATACCGTTTGCAAGCTTACAGGCCTGTAATTGATACGACATGGCTCACAGCCGGCTCAGACTGTGTCAAAACAGGTTGCAGCAACAGCAACGTCCCTTCACCACCTTCTTGGAGCTTGTCATCAGCCAACGCAGCATATAATGCCATCAGCAATTGAATAATCAGTGTACATGCATGCACCGTCAAATAGTCACTCAGCTTGAACCATTGTACATGCAAGTCCAGGCCGCATGCAGCTGACATTGAGCAACAGCAAGCAAAGCACACCCCTCCTTCTACCATCTTCTCATGCTGTGCTTCTGTATATTACTGTAGGTGGTCAATCGTATACATGGCGCATCTACATCCATTGATCCAGCCTGGCAACAGATAACCGGGATGTGGACAACAGCAGCCTGCAGGACTGATTCACTTGGGAGATTGCCACACACAGCAGTGCTGCAGGATTGGCCTGCTGCGCAGCTGGTTACTCTCAGCAGCAATGATCCAGGTCCTGCACCTCCTTCCATGGTGCGGGTCTCTGTCAACTACACGCAGCTGGCGTCAGCAGCGGTTGGTGCTTGCAGCATAGGACTAACGGGCTGTACCGGTTTGAGCCACTGGGAAAAGCTGTCGCCCACACAACGGTGGTAGTGTGCTGAGGCTCACGTCAAGCTGAGGAGCTTTGGGCGGTGTGGCTGTGCAATCTGGCGGTGGTGTTGTATCTAGCAGTGGCAAGTGGCAATGGTTTTGCAGACACGCGCAGCGTGATGTGTGCTACATCAGAGGAGTGTTGCTGCAACCGGCTGCAGATACTATAGCTTGCAAAGCACGTATTGTTACAAACTGTCAACAGCTGTGAAGTTCGGTGGAACTTGCTGCTGATATCTCAATCAGCTGCTGGCCTACGTATACGGGTGTGTCATCTGGTACTCTTGTAAGAACACGCTAGTAGCTTGCACATCAATGGATTGTGCAGGAGCACTTCAGTTTCACACTAGTACTCAGTTCAGTCAGTTTGTAAACAGAAATGTCTGCCACCGTGGCAGTAAAACTTCATTTTAATTTGTGAACTCTGCAAGCAAGCAAGGATGGCTCCTTGTCAGCATGACAGCTTCCGTGCTCTCTCTCACTCCCTGCCGCAAACTCAGTGGCATTTGGAGAGGCAAGCCATGTGAGTTACATGTAAACTTTACATTACGGTAACGGAGCCAATGAAACAAGATAGATGCGCTGGCACATGTGGATACTTCCACCGTCTCAGACGATATTCTCCACCAACATGTGTACTGGCTAACACAGCCCATCAGATCACATCACGGCACCCAACACCGCCCACTACTGCCCTTGTGCAGTTGCCCACTGAGCCAGCAGAGTTGCTCCATATCCTGTTGGCAGTGATGCCTTCTCATCCCACACAGGCCCAGCGATATCTAAGTGAGCCCACTCGGTGCCTTCCTTGATGAACTCCTTCAAGAATAGTGCAGCTGTAATGCTGCCACCAGCACGACCACCTGAAGGAACACACATGTGTTGGCAGTTTTAGCGACTTTGCTCATCGCTCACTACACTCGAAGCGCTTGATTAGCAAGTAGCAGGAGCCACAAGCTCAAACAACACTAAAGACCTAGACAAAGGTCTTCAAATCCAAACCTGAGTGTCCACCAAGACACACCTGTGCTTCCTGGTGTGAAGGTGTATTCAGAGATTGAGTTTTGACCGTGCAGACACCCATCAGACATACAGAAGCAGCTGGGATTTGGGTAGAGTCCCACAAAGAACCGCAGCTATCTAGATTCAGGTCCAATCTTTCTTCTTGCCTGCCATGATCGCTTCCCAATAAGAACATAATACAACACGCCAATGGCCATGGCAGCTGTGGCTAGTGGGTAGCTTCGGCTGGTGGGTAGCTTATCTGATACAACACGCAGGGTGATTGAAACTTGCAAGCGCTCTTTGCTCACCTGTGTTCTTCATGTCTGCCACACTGCTCTTGAGTTGTTCTGCATATGATGCCTCCATGGGCATTCGCCACACCTTTTCACCCGCACTGTTGCTGGCGGACACCAGGCTAGCTGCCATGCTGTCACTGGGAGTAAACATCCCACCGACTTCACCACCCAGGGCGATTATGCAGGCACCAGTTAGGGTGGCAATGTCAACAATAGCCTGGTACAGGAGACAGCAGAACAGTGTGCACATGGTTGATAAGGTGGTAGCAAGTGTGGTGTGGTATGATGAATTTAAACGAAGCATAACGGCTGTGGCAACGCATAAGCAGTAGCAGAGGTGGCCTGCTATGGTGTGCCATGAGCGGTGAATATGCCGCCGACTTTACCATTCAGGGCAGTAATGCAGGCGCGGGTTAGGTGGCGATGTCATCAATAGCCTGGTACGAACATCAGCAGAACAGTCTACACAAACGGTTGGTAAAACGGTGGCAAGTGTGGTGTGAAATGATGCATGTGAAACCTGAGAATTTCGCAAAGCATGCTGTGGCAGCGCATTTCGCAGTACCGACAGTCAGCTGCCATGAGTGGTGAATGTGCCACCAACTTTCACCACCCACAGCAGTGATGCAGGCACCAATCAGAATAACAATGTTGACAATGGCCGGTGCACAACAGAACAGCAGTCATAGTTGTTTTTACAAGCAGCCAGTGTCAACTGATGTATGGCCCCTGGAGTATTTGTTACTGCTTATACAATTGACTGTGTACAGCAGGAGGCCTAGAGATGTTCAAGATATGCGTTTCCAGATTATGAGTTATTCTAGCTTATGAATGATTTGAACATGTTCACAATGTTGAATGCAGGCAAACCAAGCAATGCCAGCAGCAGCGCCAGCAGTAAGGTATCCTCTGGACTAGCTTTCTTACGCGTATAGCAGCTACAGGTAACAATTGCAGAGCATATGCTAGCTCCTGTTTGAACTCGAAGCACCGCGGAGTGCATACGAATTTTCACACAATAACATACCACACACCCTATAGCAATAATGAATTGATGGTTACAAGTGCCACACTGTCTGTAAAGCAGCACAACACAATACCACCGCATTTGACTGTCCGGGTTATTCTGCTAAAGCCAACACCTTGTTCGCACCTTAGCCCCAGCTTTTTCTTGTGCATACCAAAGAGCATCTGCAAGTGTCAACCTCCCCTCAGCATCTGTGTTATTCACTTCCACCGTTTTACCATGAGCTGACTTCAACACATCACCGGGGCGCAGGCCCTTGCCATGAATCATGTTCTCACATGAAGCAATGATGAAGTGAACCTGCAACGCATGGCCGCATCAGCACACAAATTCAGGGCGATACATGTATAAGCCACCCACCAGCCATAGCTCTATGGCCATCGGCCCCGTGCCCCAGTTCAGAGGCAGAAAACTTCAGGGCAAGGTGCACGCATGTTTGCTCTAGCATCTGTACTGTGATATCCAAGCCAGAAAGGGCCAAACCCACAGCCTCAAACTTCCCTGAAGCATTGTTGCCCACACCAAAGGCTATGCCGCAGCGCATATCTCGCACACCAGAACGGGGATGAGAGGTTGTGTCACGCCATGGAACAGGCTTTTGCCACGAGCCGGATACATGAATCCAGCAAGGACAGTAATCCCCAACAAGCGATGACTGGAGCAGCAACTAGACTATACCAACTCGAGTTGGGACATACTGTGCGGACACAACAGCAGCTGCTGCATCATATAGAATACATGTCGCAGTCACAAGCACAAGGAGATTCTTTTCATAAGATAGTTGTTTCCTATGCACGGATCACAAACCACCATTCTAGCAACACCTCGGGCAGCAGCAGTTGTTTGAGAGCTGTGCTCACCTCTACCCCTTCTGGTTGTGTGTCAGCAATTATTCGTGCTGCTCCCAGTGTTGCTGCTGCTCCCCCCATGTCAAACTTCATCAACTCAATCATGCTGCCAGCACCAGCCTTCAGGTTGTAACCACCTGCAAATACAGAAGGTCAGCAGTATATAAAACGGTAATGCATGTTCTGTTTGACACAACCTTTCTGCTTGCAACCTGCCAGCTGAACTGGCATGATATTTTGATGTTATTTGTTTGACGTTTGTGGAAATTGCTCCCCCATGTCAAACTTCATCAACTCAATCATGATGATGAACAAAGACGGAAAACAATTAAAAAACCATTTGTGTGTGCATGTTCTGCTTGACAGAACTCTTAAGCTCGCAGACGAGCATCCAAGTTGCATTACAGCATGGTTGGGATGATGTGCTGAGCACGATATGGTCATCCAGTGGTGATCTTGGCTGAGTGGTTCCCCGCCAACAAGTTGTTCTTCTGGTAGCTGCAAGGGAAATAGTAGACCCCTTGGAGTGGAATAATTCCAAGAGGTGTCAACTGTTTGCGACAATCTTCACACACTGTCAAATACCTGGCAGCGCGAATGCTGATATTTAACCAAGCAAGTTGTGCGGGGCAATCGCCACAGAGTATGGCGATCACCACATGCTGTTTGTGGTCATCAATCATACACAATACTGAAGACCTGGCACCGGACCATGCTGATGACGAATAACGATTCAAGCAAGTTTTGCAGGGCAATCATCACACAATGTGGCACGCAGTGTGGCACGCAGTGTGGCATGTGCGGGCAACCATCACACGGTGTCAAATATATTTGGCAGCGCACATGCTGATCATGTACCAAGACCACTTGTCTCTCTGTACATTGAAGCTTTCGTTTGCAGCAACAATAGCTTCAATAACCAGAAAGAACAGTGGTCTTGGTACAACGCAATACGGCAGCGACTTCTTGCTTGGATCATTAGCAGAACAGCTGCCTCAGCAAGGGCTGAACGTTTTGCCAGCATCACAGCAGTCTGCAACTCAGAGAATGTGCACTGCCAGGTATCAGACACTGCGTAGTGACTACCCACATGCAGCAACTGGACACTCTCATCACCATACATCAGCCCACCACCATCCATACATTCAAACCTGTTCTCCAAACAACCCACCCCCCTGGTGCCGCCCATGGCTACGACAAACTACATGGAATGGCAAGTGCTTGCATGTTTCAATATTGCATAGTTGTCAAACAAAAATTCCAACCTTCACTGTGGTGGCTCCACCAGGATGGACACTGTTATCATCAGCAGAGAAGCTGCTTAGGTATCAATGTCGCACCTGAATCGAAGGTTAGCCCCTTGCCCACGATGGCCACCTTCTTCTTGACTTCCCCCTTGGGTGTGTACGTCAGGTGAATGAACTGTGGTGGCTCCTGGCTGGCCTCTGCCACACCCAGGTAACACCCCATGCCCATGTCAGCACACGCTGCGGCGTCATGAACCTGCAGCAAACCCAGGCATATACATCTGTTAAGGCCATACACGGTCGTCTGCTGCTGCCGACCCTGCTGCTGCGGCCCCACACATGCACAGTGCGGCAGCACAGTGTTTCATTGGGTGTTCATGAACACATGTCTGCACACGCTGCGGCATCATGAACCTGCAGCACACAGGCAGAGTGTCAATACATGTTAAATAGGGTCATTCACGGTCGTCTGCTGCTGTCGACCCTGCTGCTGCTGACGTTGCTACTGCCGCCAAACACATGTAGAGTGTGGCAGCACAGTGTTTCACATCTGCTGGGTGTTCATGAACACATATCAGCACATGCTGTGGCAGCATGAACCTGCAGCACACACGCAGAGTGCGGAAGCTGAGAGTTGTACAGTCCACTGGGTTGTTACAATTCGCTGAGAACATGATCCACTGAGTGATCATGTACAGATGCACATGTGTACCTTCCAATTACTACTATGACCGGGTCTATTCCTCTCCTGCGGGTCCATTTTTCCGAGTGCGAAATGAAGCCCCAGGCCCATCGCTGCGCGCAATCATATTACTTATAGTACACTTATACTTGTTCGAGCGCTCTTTTGCCCATCAGCTGGACTGCAAAAATTTTTCACTACTGTTGGCGTGTTCTTTATACTGGTTGGGTGACTGTGATATGCAGTGTGCTCTGCAGCTGTGTGCAGCAGTGCAGTCAGTGCAGACATTCAAATCACCAACCAGACTTTGGCTGTTTCATGTCTTGCAATGCTGTGACCTGCAAACCCTAGGACACGCGAGCTTGTGCTGCTGCCGCTCATGACACTCAACCCCCAAGCAATAATCAGTTTTAGCTGTTTGTTGTGCTTGTGGTGCTGTGATCCGCATACCACATGACTGTTTGTGGTTTTTGACATGCCTCAAACCCCAGCGTACCTGTAGTTTGAATGTGTCGGGGGCCTTGTCCGCGATGAGTGCTGCCGCTGCTGCCAGGTGGCTGGGGGTGCACACATTGGGAGGGGCCTCGACAAGATACCTGGGGACATGGGGGCAGAATAAACACACATACACACACAAGTGACAACGCTTTATACCCTTGTTGGAATTAGAATGAAGATAACAGTTGTTTAGTACTCCTTTGAACACCGAGCGGGGCCAATGGCTGACTGATAGCGAACAGGCCTCTACAGATACCTGGCGGGGGGACAAAACAGAACACCTATACACAGATATGACCACGTTTGACACATCATCAATTTCATCAAATTACACATTGACACACGTTTGACACACCCTTGTTGTGAATAGGACAAGAGATTATAGTTGCTCAAGACCAGCATCTGAAACATCTGGCGCGATTTTGATAACCGTATGGCTATGGCTGACTGGTAGCAATGATTTGACTGATTACTGACAAGAAGCTGTGTGCACCTGTCGGTCCAGTTTTCAATAAAAGCTGTTCATGACACAAAAACAAACCGCTTGGGATGTATGGCTGCCTAAGTTGCATCCCTAGCCTAGCAGCTAGGGCTAGCTAACCACAATGATGTGTGACAGTGTGGCCATGCAACAGGATGATCTTTTTTGGTCTAGCCTCATGATGAAAAAGCCTAATTTGCTGTTTTTTGCTACCATGTATGCAGTCAAGATAGTTAGCCTGGTAAAACGTGTAATGTCGCACCCACCTTGTCATAAAATTTCCGCTCGCGATGCTGCTGCCGGCTTTGACTGCTGCTGCCAGTGAATCAGCAGCAGCGCCCAGACCTAGTATATGTACATCTGTCAACTTGCTCGGCTTGGGCTTGCTCTTGAACCTGTTGGACTCGTAACAACCGATTAGAGCACCTACAGCAAACCAAAAACAACAAAGTGTATGTTGTGAGTACAAGGTTACTCTTGTCTGGCGTCAACCCTACTCCCTGAACCCTGAACCATAACCCACACCCAACAACTGTGGAGCAGATCTGACATGACACATATGCGCTTGTTGCAGTGGCAGCGGATGAACAACCGATCAGAGCACCTACATCACAGCAAAAGGTGTGTTATAGTTACAAGATGACTCTTGTGTTTGGCCCTACACCTTGAACCCTGATCCTATACCTACAGCAAAACAACAACAAATGTGATGCGGCTCCAACACATAGATGCTTGTTTGCAGCGCATGAACAACCAATCAGAGCACTGACATTACCTCACGGCACAGTGTCTATTTTCAACAGCAGGTTGATCATGTTTTTAACCCTCTGGGCTTCAGCTGACGGATTGGCCACCAAGCCAAACAAACTCGATATTGTTATGACACCATCACGCTTGGATGCTTGTTTGCAGCGCATCAACACACAACGAACACATGGTCATTCATCTGTCGTCAGCTGCTGTTATTGCTAACCAACCATTTGGCCTAGATTCAGTATTGCACTTCACAGGCCAACACATTTTCACCCATGACGAGTCAAGCACAGCCTGACTATGCAGCAATGTTGTGCTCACCTGCTGTGATGCGTGCTGCTGCCTCCTGCTGCTGTTGCTGCTGCTGTTCTAGTGGTGCCAGCAGTGCCAGGCCTGCTGATGCCACCTTCTCAGACTTGGCAAGCTTGGTCAAAGCGGCACCGGCAGCCTGTAGCAAATCCAAATACAAGCACAACCACCTCATCTTAGATTAGGTTACCAACTTCTTCACAACACTTGGTGGTTTATGGAGTCAGGAACATCTGCATTGTAACCAGCACGACATGCTGCTACCCCTTTGCTGCTGCTGCTGCTGCCGCAGCCCTGAGCGTGTCGATAGCTCTCAATGCATTGATGGCTTGATACTGACAATTCACACTGGACTTGATACATAGCATGAGAAAGAGAGAAATCTACAGACAGCTGAACGGAAAAAAGCGTTAACACCGCGCGCTCTCAATGCATTGCTAATCGCATGGAGTAGGGTCATATCCACCTGTTTGCCGTTGCTGGGTTTTAACCATCACATGCCTTCATCACTACACACGACTAAAAGCGCGGAACGTGTCCCAAGGTATCCATCACACACCTGAAATGGACTAGCGCCATATCGTTCTGCTGCTGTCTTTTTCAAGTTGTCAGCTTTACCCAAGCCCAGCAATGCCACATACTTTGGTCCAGCACTTCCGGCCCCAAGCCTGCCTGCTGTTCATGGTGCAGTGCTTTGCTAGCATTCTGTTTGCTGTTGCAGATTTGTTGAGAATTGTGAACAGCCACAGCTATATACGCTATAAATTGCAGAATGTGTTGCAAATTGAGCAATATATACACGCCTGGAATGGATTAGCGCCGTATCGCTCTGCTGCTGTCTTCTTCAAGCTGTCAGCCTTACCCAAGCCCAGCAATGCCACATACTTTGGTTCAGCACTTCCGGCCCCAAGCCTGCCTGCTGTTCATGGTGCAGTGCTTTGCTAGCATTGTATTTGCTGTTGCAGATTTGTTGAGAATTGTGAACAGCCACAGCTATCTACGCTATAAACTGCAGAATGTGTTGCAAATTGAGCAATATATACACACCTGGAATGGATTAGCGCCATATCGTTCTGCTGCTGTCTTTTTCAAGCTGTCAGCCTTGCCCAAGCCCAGCAATGCCACATACTTTGGTCCAGCACCTCCGGCCCCAACCCTGACTGCTGTTCATGGTGCAGTGCTTTGCTAGCACTCTGTTTGCTGTTGCAGTGGAGGAATTGTGAACAGCCACAGCTATCTACGCTATACATTGCAGAATGAGTTGCAAACTGAACAATATATACACACCTGGAATGGGTTAGCGCCATATCGTTCTGCTGCTGTCTTGTTCAAGTGTTCAGCCTTGCCCAAGCCCAGCAATGCCACATACTTTGGTCCAGCACCTCCGGCCCCAAGCCTGACTGCTTTGCTGACAGTGCCTTGCTTCCCTTCAAAATCACCAGCTGTCAGAATATCAGCCAGGACACCCTGCAGCAGCAGCAGCAACAGCAGCAGCAGCAGCAACAGCAGCAGCAGCAGCAGCCTAGGTTTGTGACTTGGGCAGATTTGAAGCACTGCATCAACAGCACATGTAGTGAATGTTGAACAAGCAACTCTCCATGACAGCTGTGCCGCTGCTTCATTGCATAAGCTCGGCTGCGACAAAGGATCTGGAGCTGGCCATATGTCCGTCAGTGTGCTACAGCCCGTGCTGTGGTTCTGCTGGTGCTTGTCCTGCTGATGTTGATAGTCATCTGAGCTGTTATCACTGGTGGCAGTCGCTGTCCTTGTCCATCCCCTACCGCTGCTGCTGCTGCTGCTGCAGTAGTCACTGTGGCATTGTGGCACTGTTGTTGCTGTTATGTGCTACAGCATAAGATATATAACAATATATATACATCCTAAATCACCTTCAGGTCTTTGTCCAGTGCAGTGAGCTCATTTGATTTGATGCTCACAACCTTCTCAGAGCCAGCCTCATCACCACCTGATGCCACAGCAGCAGCAGCAGCAGCAGCAGCAGCAGCAGCAGCAGCAGCAGCACGGTGATCAGCAGGTCCTACAAATCTGTGCAAGGCTCAACCCCTCCCCCCCCCCCCCTTTCAGGCCTTCTCTGTATCAAGGTACACCTGAACGTTTTTTTTATAAAGAAGATTCTCAAATGCCACAACATGGGGGGGGGGGGGGCAAAACGCAAGTTGCAGATGGATCGAAGGCACCAACATTAGCAGGAGAACAAACACCTTTCGCAGACACCAACATTGGGTGAAACGAAGATGTTGGTGTAAACACCTTAGCACCTGTACACATCCTTAGGAGGGTAACAGCTACTGCTGGCAGATTACCCCCACAAGTAACTGGACTGTCTGCTGCTAACCTGCTGAGCTTGATCCACCAATCTGATTAAGAGCTTTTTAGCATATTATACATCCAGCGAGCCTACATGCCTTTTATTAGCTCTTTCCCATAGCATAAAGCTGCACAAACTGGATTCTGCCAAGCACCTACTAGTGTTGTTGCTGAGGGTCTTCTCCTGTGACTGCTACTGTTGAAGAATCAATCGATCAACCAAATGGACTTGCTCTCCAATTTTTCAACAACGGCATTATAATGCAGCATGCTTATTAAGCATCATCGATAACACAAGTTCAGGGCAGTGAGCTGAGTGCAATCCACAGCCAACTTGAACCACCATGAGTTGTATTGGTTGCCAACGGTGGCTGACAAACACAGCACATGAATAGGAGTAAGTCTACGTGCGACGACTTTAGAGGCCGAGGCCTGAATTTCCGGGCAGGGGGGCCAAAGCGACCGGGGAGTAGCACCCAAACACAGCAAATTTACATACAAACATACACAAACATATACAAAAATAGACACTTATAAACAAATCTAGACAAAACTATACAAACAAAACCAGATAAAACCAAGATTACACAGGTATAAA